>DWFV01002236.1:0-10099 GCA_018246775.1 Parelbella machaon machaon | reverse complement strand
GTGATAATTAATTCCATCGAAAGGTTGTATTTCAAAAATATATGTAGGTATATGTAATAGAGGGCGCGTTAGTATTGAACAACTTTTTTATAATGATTACGTAAACGAAGGCTTGTCCCGTAATTTTTTAGTAAGATGTTTGTTAACTACCTCGTTGCTGGAATGGTTGCAAGCGCGACTGCCGTTCGACATTCCTGGGTTCAAATCCCGGGTCGGGTACTATTGGGCTTTTCTAATTTACAATTTCCAGTAGTGACTCTGATTCTAGAATTGTGCCCGGTGTATGGCAATAGGCTCACCATCTATTCCATTGGACTTAAACGTAACAGGTGAAACGTGGGAGTGTATTACACTCCTCTGCCTACCCCTTCGGGGATTACAGGCGTGATGTTACGTGTACGTTTATTACTGTAACAGGTAATAAATTATTTTTTGTGACTCGGCTCCGCTTTTTCTGGTGTCGCGGCTTTTATAGCTCAGTTGCGATATACATTAAAGAAGCATACGAAACTCCAATGTTGCTTAGAAATGATTTATAATAACATACAACGCAACGCTAAAAGGTGAAAAGCTAATTTAGACTTGGCTTTGGTTATATACCGCTATCAGGTGATAGTTCTGAGGTATCGTCCAAAACATTTTTGAAGGTCTTTGTCATTAAAATTAATACCGGAGAAAAAAGATGTGTCTGTTAACCAAATTTTTTATTATTCGAGATCATGTGATGATAAAATTAGTTTGAGTTCATTTTTTCGTTTCCTGGCTGTGATTGGAATGATTTTTAAAAAATGGTGAAATAGGCCCGCATCTGGCTGCAGTTTCACCTGATGGAAAGCGAGATGCAGCCTAGGATGTGGCAGGCTCGACTAGAAAGTGCCTACCTAATTGAAATGTTGTATAAATGATACGTGATCTAAGATAAAATTTAGTATCATGACAATACAGATATATGACAAATGTACATTGCCTGCCTCCTTGGTCGAAAGGTTACAAGGGCGTCTGCTGTACAAAATATCCTGAGATCGTACCTCGCATCAAGCAAATATTATAGGGTGTTCTTAACTAGAAATTCCCAGAAGAAGTACTGAATCTGGGTTTGCTAACTGCTTATGCCAATAAATCTTACCCCCTATTCCATGGTAGGACGTATGACGTAGCTGGCAAAATTTAGGGGCTTAGTACACTTCTCTGTCCAGCTCTTCGGAGATATATCGTATCTATACAGATGTATGATAGACGTAGATTTTAGATTCAGTAAAGTTAACAGATCTTGTCCCTGGTACTGAAAAAAAAACTTAAGCAGATGATGAATAGATGACGCAATATTACTTTAGAGTATCTTATGCCATCATTAATTGGATAAAAGTTCTTTTTACCGATTATCATGACTCTCATCACTATTAAGCATTTATATATAATATAAATATAGCAACTCAGCAATTTAATTCACGAGATGACGTTTTGCAAAAGCCTTTAAAGCTAGGAGTTTCAATTATATTAAGAATAAGGTAAAAAGACAAGTTAAAAAAATAAGTAAAGAGTTTTACAATTTAATATTACTGTAGATATTGTTACCAGATTGTTTACAAATAATCATTGAAACGAAATAAAATACAAATTGCAGCAAAAACTCAATTTATTTCAGTGAATCATGTTTTATCATTAATAGCAGGTTTTGTATTTATATGGAAAATTTTTTTGGAGCAGAATTATTAAATTAAGCCACAGCCGCAACCGGCTCCTGTGATGCCAAGTGGTCCTGCGATTCCGAGAGGTCCTGCTAGGCCAAGCGATCCTCCAATTCCGAGGGGTCCTGCGATTCCAAGAGGTCCCAAGACATCGAGTGGCCCTGCAATACCTAGCGGTCCAGCGATGCCGGCTGGTCCAACAATACCGAGGGGACCAGTAATGCCAAGAGGTCCTCCTAGACCTCTAGCTAGAGGGCTAGCTAAGCCAGCCAAGTCAGTAGCGCCTATTTCCTCAGCGGTGATACCGACAGCTCCATTGCCGCAGCCGTAAGCAACAGTACCGGCACCAGCAGTAGGTAGAACACCCTCGATAGCTACGGTGCCAAGGAAAGGTAGAGCACCGCCTGCAGCCAGGACGCCTTCGTATACATTTTCAGATAGAACAGAGACTCCAGTAGGGATAAGAGGAGAGGCAGTGGATACAGCAACACCAGGGCCGTGAGAAGCGGCAACAGCAGCAGGTCCTACGCCCAATGTTCCTGCACAGGGCGTGGCCAACACGGGGGCAGCAGCACAAGGAGCGCCAAGCAAAGGCCTAGCACCAATGCACTGACCAGTGATACTCTGAAATAATAAAGTAATTCAAGGAAAATATGTTTTAATGACTTAAAACTAAACCGAGGTTTTAATGTTAAATAGACTTTCACATACCTGGATCAGAAGCGCCTGAACGCAGATGAAAAGGGTTTTTAAAAACATGTTTGTTTTATAAATCCTAAAAATCAAGACGAGAATACTTCTGAATATGCCTACCCTGGTTTAAATACTAAATGTGTAACTGTCTATTTCGTATTGCGAAATAAAATGATAAATATGTATTAGGGAATGAAATTGTAAAGCGTTGTAGGCTTTATTTCCTTTACCTTTAAAATAAAATTTATTACCTTTACCTTTAAAATCATTAGAAATGCATGCTATGATTTTCGTCAGATTCAATTTTGTAACTTCCAATGATATGTTGAAAGATGCTAAGGAAACTGATGCAAAATGTGTTGAATATTTCTAATACTTTAAGTATAAAAGCATTCGTTAATTTTGTCCAACCATTCTGGAATCATCTCCATTGAACAGAAACATATGACCATGTCTACCTTTGCTTTTGTAATTCTCTGCGTTCAGGCTTGCCTGCTACAGGAAATATTTTCTTGTATAATTTGTATTTGCCCTATTGTATTGACAGCAACTTTTTCAAGCGCCAAAAATTGGTAGCGGTTGATTACATATTTTGCAAAAATGGAGAAGTTTCTATCCAGTTTCGAAGGAGATCTCCATTGGAAGGAAATGTACCTGTTGTTCTACGTAATGGATTTATTTAGATACATATGAGTGACTCCGTTCGTCAAAATTAGTTATATTATTGTGTTACAGAATGGATTAGGCCAATGTATTGGCCCCGCGGTAGCACCATTGGGCGCTGTATTCTCCCCAGCGGCAGCACTAGGTGTTCCTAGGGGCGTTTCTCTCACTGCCGCTATTGGTGTTCCGCTTGCTGATCCTTTAGCTGCTGGTCCAGTTGGTGCCTATGGCGGCATCGGTGTCGGTGAAGTAGCCGTTGCTGGTGAGCTGCCCGCAGTGGGCACTACGCTGGTAATTGGTGAAGTACCTATTCTCGGCGCCGTGGAGTTTGGCGGTCCTGTTTGTGCTGCTGGCACCGTCAGTATCGGTGGCGCATGTGCTTGTGGATGTGTTGGACCACGCACCATTTGCACTGGTAACAAAAAAGTGGCCCTTAAGTAAATTTTCCATATTTGCTAGCAATAGTGTTGTTTTATTTGCATCAGTATTAACGTACGCGTGTTTCGTATTCAGCTCTTTTTAAGTGTTTTTGTACTCTTTTGTCCGTTTCTATTATTACTCTTATCACCCGTGATCGTATTACTCTTGGTTGAACTGTTATGGTCGGAGTAAGGAGGTTCGCATAGTGTGGTATTAAAAACGTAACATCAGGTCCGTAATCCTCGAAGGGGTAGGCAGAAGAGTCTAATACACTCCCACGTTTCACCAGTTACGTTTTAAGTCCCATGGAATAGGTGGTGAGCCTATCGCCATGCACCGGGCACGATTCCAGACTCCGAGTCACTACTAGAAACTCTAAATTAGAAAAATCCAGTAGCACCCGACCCGGGATGTGATCCCAGGACCTCCCGATCGGCCGTCGCGCTTGCAACCATTCACTGACAAAGGAGTCACCTACGAACGAGTCATGTGAATTAAAATTGAAATTTATCGTAGAACACTAATTACATTATTAATTACCTTTCCAATTTTATTAATTCTATCATTATATACTTTGTTAATGTATTGTTTACATCATTTATAATTTTTTATCCATTGTAATCACATCACACATAGTACTTAATAATCATATTTCTAGCACACCTATCGTATTTTTTTCGTCTTTGCATAACCAACACTTTCATCTGTACATTGATAATGGAACCAGCAATCTTCTGTGCATCAAAAGGCGTTCTTTATCAACATCAGAAGCACTGTAGTAACATCAGATCACACTTCCTAAACATTTTTCGATTACATGTTTTGTTTTTATCTCGTGTCCTTATAAACCAACATTCAAATAAAGTTTACGGAAAAACAACACGCAGAGAATTCTTTAAATGGCTTAAAGGCTTTATATTGTTTGCTTAAAGCAAATTTTATTCGAGGAAACATAAAAAAAGATAGGTATATAATTCGCAATTATTCGATTTATTCGGAGGTTTATATTTAGCAGAAGACTTAGTAAACTACGCCGCAGCCGTACCCGGGGCCAGCGAGACCAAGGGGGCCGGTGCCACCCAGAGCGCCGATAATACCGAGAGGTCCAGCTACACCCAGAGGTCCGGCAATTCCAAGAGGACCAGCTGCTCCGAGAGGGATGCCAGCACCAGCCAAACCAATAGCACCGATGTCTTCAGCGGTGATACCGACGGCTCCACTACCGCAGCCATAAGCGATGGCACCGGCTCCAGCCGTGGGCAGAACGCCTTCAATGGCAACGGTTCCGAGGAAAGGTAGTGCTCCAGCAGCTGCCAGTTCTCCGGCGTAGGCGTTCTCGGAAAGAACAGAGACTCCAGCGGGGATGAGAGGAGAGGCAGTGGAAACAGCAACACCGGGGCCGCGAGAGGCAGCGAGAGCAGCGGGTGCAGCGCCCCAGGTGCCAGCACAAGGGGAAGCGGCTAGTGGAGCACCAGCGCAAGGAGCAGCGAGCAGAGGTGCTGCACCAATGCATTGTCCAGCAATGCTCTGAAAATTTTTAAAATAGTTCATAATTATTGTGATTATATCGTCACGCGAAACCCCTCACAAGATAAACAGGAATACCAAGTGCGAATATTTCTACCCTTACAGACCTGACGTGCTAACATAAAATAGTTAATAACTTTACTCGTACGTATTTCAAAAGTGTAAAGGAGGTACGAAAATATAGAAATTCGCATGCGTACATATATGTCAATATAATTAAAATGCTTACCTGGATGAGGAGCGCCTGAGCGCAAATAAGGATCGTCTTCAGAGACATGTTGTTTCTTTTTCAATGTTAGACACTGCAATGCTATTTTATACAATCGACTGACTTTATATAGGTAAGTATCCTATTCTTATCGTATTTATAAAATTCGAAAATATTTTCCTAGTAAAGGAAAATTATAGAAATGCTTACTAATATAGATCTTATTGTCTACGCAATTTAGTTGCTTTGCGTATATCCAAAATATGTGAAGAAATGTACACAATAGATTTCAACATTGTCGATGTCGTAATTACTTTTAATGACGCATATTATTTTATGCCAAGAGTTAAGCCTGATGTAAAGTTAGGTTTAAATTTCTAATACTATGTATTAGTATAAAAGGCTTACCTAATTTTCTGACTAATTATACCTCAATTATCATTATTGAGCGCAAGACATAAATATGTTTGACTTTTCTACTCAACACTTACCAGGCTACCCCAGGTAAAGTTTTCAAAAGATTTTTTTTTCCTACATTACCTATTAATGCACAAATTTTTTTTAGAAACTTCATTTTATCCAAAGATCATCTTGGGTTCAATTTATATGGTTTGGCCTAACTTTGCCATTTACTGAACGTTTATATCTGTCTCCTTCAAATAGTTTTAAAAGATTACACTATCTAGGAAAGAGCGGTCTTCTGGTTTGTTGGTTTGTCGCCAATTGAGGATAGGCTTTCTGAAGTTGTTGTTAATAGCTCGTTTGTAGAGTAGTCCGAGTAGCTGAACAGTGGTTGTGTATTTTATTCCAACCTGCAAGAATCTTTTAAATTATAATCACGAATGTTTGATAAGTGTTTGATTTTGCATCTGCTGGACAGCTCTTTGTTTACTTTAGCATAGGGCTTACAAAGTTTGGGATCTGTTAAGGCATATTCCAAAATATTAATAATACTATTTCGTCACACGGCTTATTTAAAATATTTTAGATACATTCTTGTAATCAATTACATATTAGAATTTCATATTCAGTCCATTTTCATATTAGAAGATTCGATTTCGTCGATTAAAGAGATCAATACATTATCTTACTTAGCATCTGTTATTCTAAGTAACTTGTTAGGTCCACTTATTATATTACGTCTCATCATCACATAATATGTTTTGTTTGAAGCTGATCAGCTATCTTTGTACTTGTTGCGTAAATATCGTCGCTTATTTATTATTCACGTCAGTTATAACGTGAAATAAATTTATATAACGTTTTGCGGTGAGTTGGAAAACAACCGTCACGATCACGAAAATGTTTTCAACATATAATTGCGAAATCGTTTCACCGTGTTTATTTCTTCCCCCAACTGGGATTTTCCCCCTTTGTTATACACGTGATCGTCAACGTCAATGAAACGTAACTTGGCATTGTAGGTTTACTTGCTATTTTCGGTTCTTTTTACTTGATTTGCGCCTTTTAAAAATCTAGTCGTCTTCCGACGATAATAAGGACCTTACGCCGAATATATTTTAGTAATTGAAAAGTAGCAATGACCATATACATACAAAGAACCAATATTTCTGACCAGTTACATGGTAATGCAGAAATATTTTTGTATTTCTTCGATTTTCATTAATATCCGTTGGGTACAAAGTTTTGCTATGAGCTCGACGGCTAAATAAATAAAAAACAGACTTCAATATGTATGTCAAGACCTTTAAAGTCACGCCCAACGCTTAAAGTACAACAGCTCACAAATTTCTCTCCGAGTCTCGCCAATATTCCCATAATTTTTTCTTGACGTGAATACTACACAACTGCGTAAATTAACAAACCCCTTATGACTATGTTAGGTAAGAATTCCTATTGCTGGTATATTTACGAGGTATTTAGTTTGTTCAATCATAAATTCAAACGCTTTATGCGTCACAATGGCGGTGATTGGTGAAATTCACGTTTATGCGATATTAATACTCAATCGTACTGTGGGCGCGTGTAATTGAGCAATTTGTACACCGCGCGCACTATGTTTATGCGATATTAATACTCAATCGCAGTATAGGTGTGTGTAAATTACGCAATATTTGCATCATGTGTCGCAGTGCACGCACGCTATCTCTTATTACACAGTGTGAAAAAAATTTCGTGCGATATTTACAAAATGCTTTCTTTTCGCATTAATGCCGTTAACAAACTTGCATCTTATGTAACCTCCTGTTAAATGTAGCGTAAGCTACAAGTACACCTACAGCTGGGTGATTGGATACGAAGAGCTAAAGATCGAGCTCAGTGGCCTGCTACTTGAGAGGCCTATTTTCAAAAGTGTATGGAAAGAGGTTGATGATGAACATGATGAAGACGAGTATCGCTTGGGTTTCATACTAGGGTTTTATTGCCAAGTTATATTTACTTTGAATATAGTACGTATAAAAGGCGATTATCGATTTGTAACAAGACTAGGATTTTATGGTCAAGTATTGCTTGCTTAGTATACAGTATATATTACAGTATATACAGATTTTTTGTATATAATGATGCTAATGAATCAGCCCTATCCTATAACACGTATAATCTAGGACTCAAAACGAGGGTGAATAGGATCTTATTAGTCATGCGTGCTCCACCGTAGGACGCATGTGGGTGTTCCATCAGGCGGGATCGTGGTCAAACGCTACTCTATCATATGATAAAAAAATCGAGGTGGGCAACGTAAAATAATCGGATAAAATGAAGTACAGTGTTGTCATCAATAATATTACGTCAACGATTTTATGAAACAATTTTAAAAATATTTGCAGAAATATTTTCATATCTGAATATAACAACTATCAGATCCTCAACTCGCATGCCCAGAGTGGGGACTATAGGCAAAAGCCCCTTGTTGGCGACCCATGTCCAGCTGTGGAGTAAAGCAGGTTGATGATGATGATGAAATGAATAAGAACTATATTAGGGTGCAGACATCATTGTATTTCTATGTTACAGCATTGTGATCGACCTACAGCCGTTCTAGGAATGCTTGACATTATTCCATCTTCGAACATTCCAGACGTGTCGAACTATTTGTTACTCAACTATTTGTAATAGGGATATACTTTCTGTTATTGACAACTTTTTCGTTGTACGTTTGTATTTGTATTATTAATGTTCAAATTCGCAGAACATTCTTTGTAAAAATGTTTGTACAAGGCAAAACGGATACTATTTCTACAATTAGGCGACCCAATTCATGTACATAAAAGTCGATAATCAGATCATGGCTGCGACTTGCTTTCTAATTCGTTTCCTTGCTTAACAGATATGCAAATATTTAATTTAGTGACTGAAAGGGGGAGAGGGGTTGCAAGCTCCATTTCAGAAGCTCAAGCTACCTTTTACCTGACCTTAGAGCATCTTGCTACACTGTGGGCGAGGCTTTGGTGACCGGCTGATCGCAAATTCGAATATTTCAAATGTCGGATACATTTTCAAATATTGTAAACAGTATAGTTTCCATAGTCTCCGTGTATGTTTAGGATAATAATAATTATTTACATATAAACGACACGTACCAATGTAGAGGAAAATTTCATCTATTGCCACATACTCATGTGAGTTCTCTTGAGTAAGTGACGATAAAAAACAAATTGTTGGTATAAAAGGCACCATTGGAATCCGACATGTCACTTCCAGTTTGTTCCAACAACAGCAAGTACAGCAACATGTCCATCAAGACCGTTCTTTTCATCTGCGCTCAGGTGCTTCTGCTCCAGGTATTGTGTTATCAAAATGTCTTTCTCATTCTGTAGAAGCTAATGTACCTCTGTTATACTTATTTCTATCGCTTAAACATACTGAGATATGAGACGACCCGATGTTGTCTTTAACTTTAGTAACTGCAGTCGACGTCATTAATGTTTCTTGAGTTAACACGCCTGTACAAAGTCATTTGTCTTGTCCGTCTGCTATTTGAGTAACACAAAAAATATTTTTGATATGAAATAAAAGATTTTTATTCCTATATATTGAAGTATTTGCCTTTATATCTATTTATGTATTTTTTTCAGAACATCTCTACCTTTGCCTACGGCTATGGCGGCTGCGGCTGCGGCGGATTAGGCTATGATGGCTTCGCTTATGACGGCTTCGGATATGGTGCCCCCTTCGCTGGTGGTATCTATGCTGGCGCTTACGGACCTGCTGGCCTCGCCGCCTCCAACGGCCCCGGTCTCGCTATCTCCAGCGCCTCTCCTCTCGTTCCCGCTGGAGTCTCCGTCCTGTCTGAGAACGTGTACGAAGGAGCTTTAGCCGCTGGTGGCGCTCTTCCTTTCCTCGGAACCGTGGCCATCGAAGGCGCTCTCCCCACCGCCGGCGCTGGTGCCATCGCTTACGGCTGTGGCAACGGTGCTGTTGCTATCACCGCTGAAGATGCTGGCGCTTACGGTTATGGTCTTGCTGGACCTTATGGCTATGCTGGTATCGCCGAGCCTTTCGGATACGGCTATGGTCTGGCCGGCGCTTACGGACCTGGCTACGCCGGTTGTGGATGCGGTGCTATCTACTGAAACGCTTGAAAACCTTGACTCTGAAATTATTGCCTCGAAAATAAAAATAATTGCGATTTATTTTATTTCTAATTTGGACCATAACCATACACATATTACATATTCATGACTTAAATGTAATTAGTTCGATTACGTAATAAATCACAGCCCGCAGTTAAAAAAAAAATATATTTCTGCATAATCGAGTTATTGCTTCAATAATTGTTACATTTCTAGTTACAAATGTGACTGAAGGTGTAATACAAATGATCAAATTTGTAAGAACTTAAGTTGATAATCCCGCTACTCAGCTCTTAGGGAATACTATGCTATATGACGGGTGCCATTGGTGAGGCCTATGCCCAGCAGTGGACGGGAGTAGGCTG
>DWFV01002235.1:0-10102 GCA_018246775.1 Parelbella machaon machaon | reverse complement strand
ATCGAGCTCAGTGGCGTGCCATTGGAGAGGCCTATGTCCAGCAGTGGACGGGAGTAGGCTGATAATGATTAATGATGAATGTACTCGGGTCTCTCTGTCTACCCTGTACTAGACGGCGTGATTATACACAATATTACAATAACCATTGACTTCTCTGTTGGGCGTGTGCTTGCAAGCGCGGCTGCCGATCCAGAGTTCCTATTTTCGATTTCTGTATCGGACACTATTGAATTTATCTAACTTACATTTTCTAATAGAACTTTCTAGCAGCTCGTAGTCTGGACATGGTGTATGGCAATAGGCTCACCACTTATTCCGTGTTGCGACGTAAAAGTAACTGGTGAAACGTGGGAGTGTACTACACTCTCCTGCCTACCCCTCCGGGGATTAGAGGCGAGATGTTATGTAACCATTAATTTAGTTGTGCAATTTGTCGTCCGTGACGCCATATTTACGGTTCCTTGCAAATTAGGATCGTGATTGTCGCGTTAGTCTTGTTTGTGATATTATGTGACATGCTACTTAGAAATCACTTATCCAATGTTTATTTACACGTGATATATTAATGTTACATTTTAATCTCATGATATAACATCACGCCCGTTCCCCGAAATGGTAGGCACACGACGGCGTTTTCCACGTTTCGTCAGTTATGTTAAACGGCCAATGGATGAGTTTATTGTCACTCAACCGACACAAATCTTAATTCCGAACAACTGCTAGAAATTTACTAAGTTGGAAAATTCAAGTTACAAATTCCAATAGCACGCGACTCAGGATTCGAAGCTAGTACTTTTAGATCAGCAGTCGGACTCGCAGCCACTGAACCGATGAGACTGTATATACATACATATGTATATGAAACAAATAGAGGTCATCTAGTAATACTACGATTATACTTGTGTAACTCACCATGATGCTGTTCGTAGAGTTGCTTGAAGGGTGCGAGGGACGGGTCGAACTTGATGGCGTCGGGCAGGTCCAGCCACACCTCCAAGCTGCCAGGCGTGAGGTCGCTGAAGGAGAGCGGAGTGAGAGCGGTAGAGTTGCGGCCTCGCCAGCGCCCGAACACGCCGAAGCGAGACATCACATTTTATTTTAACAATGCTTCGCAATTTTAACACCGTTTCGGAAATATTTATATCAATGTCTCGTAATTGTAACACTGCTTCGAAATTTTTACACTGCTTCGAAATTTTTACACTACTTCGAAATGTTTACACTACTTCGAAATTTTTACACTACTTCGAAATGTTTACACTACTTCGAAATTTTTACACTACTTCGAAAATTTAACACTGCTTCGGAATTTCAACTTTATTTTAATATTGGCTGTCCGACGTTTGTACAATTTATAAACAACTTTTCACAGCATCAAGACCATTGGACAATGAAGTTACCAATTGTGACAAAGTATTTCTGTAACACGTTTATTTTAGTATTTATAAGAGAATGAAAATTTTCATGGAAAGATTTAAAATTCAAGCATTTATGATTTTTTTTTATTTATTGAATTTTAAAATATTTTGTTTTTATTGCTAGCATAAAATAACTCGACTCTAAACAGAATTGTACATAATAATATATTTCTTTTATTCACAATTGGTATTTTTAAATTATTCTTCATGTATTGTAGTTAATTGTTATGAGCAAATAGCGTATTATTAAACAGTTTTAAGAAAATTCTTATTCTGTTCCATTCTTCTGCCCGTTTTTTCTTCATATTTTGGTATCAGTTTTTTTTTATAATACTTTCCATATATTTCCTAATCAAAATGTTTTCATGTATTTACGGTAATTTAAAATTAAATATCGCTGCATCAATTAAATCTGTAAAACGTAACATCATGCCTGTAATCTCTGAAGAGGTAGGTAGAGGAGTGTACTGTACTCCCGTTTCACCAGTAACATTAGGTCCCACCATGGAATAAGTGGCGAGCCTATAACCATATACCGGGTACAGATCTAGACTCCAAGCCACTAGATTTTTTTATTAGAAAGTCTAAGTTAGAAAAATTCAGTAGTACCCCACCCGGGAATCATTCGCAGTATCTCTCGATCGAGAGTCACATTTGCAACCATTCGATCAGCGAGACAGTCAATTAATAATTTTAATCAAAAAAACCGCTGTAGGCCAGTGTCTATGAAATGTTTCCATTCTCGTCGTTATTGTTACCTCTCGTTGCATTTTGAACTATAATTACACTTATGACACTACCAATAAGTGCTATTCTTGCGTGGTAAGTGTTTATTTCCCTCTCATTTTACACTTTCAAGTGTACTTATTGCATTGAAATAGGCGTCTTCCAAGCCAGACTAGCTATTTACTGTCACAATAAGAGTTACATTTTGTTAGGTTAAACTCATATTACTTTTTCAAGTGAACCGTTGAGATAAGCGGTTTTTAAGCGAGAACAGCTCTTATTATCATTGCCATAACGACTACATTTAGTTAGGTCAGGTAATTTACAATCTCAAGTACGTATACAATTTTTTGGACATGAGCGTCTACCAAACGATTGTAGCACTTATTCCTATAGACATAAGGTCTATTTAGTAGGCTAATATCGAGTTACATTTTCTTTTTCAAGTTACATTCCCTTTTCATACTATTATAAACATAAATAGCTATAGTTATATTGTGGCCTCGCCACAAGTGTACTATTATAATGACCAAAGCACCTACCAAGCAATTATAACACTTAAAACTATAGCAATAAGAGTTATATTCGGTAAGTTGTTGTAAACACCATGAAACCACCGTGTTAGCAGATATGACACTCTTTATAAGACTGTCTTAATGTATCTACACTTGTTCAGAGCTTATGGCGTTTACATGGCGTTCGAAGGGCACCCTGTTTTATAGGGCTGTCACTTTGTAATTATTGCTAAAATTATTTTCTAATAACATAACTGGAAGGTATGTGTGTTCCTAAGAATTTACGACTCCATTTTTAATCCCGCCTCAATGGTAGCTGGAACGTGATTTTATTTCAAAACTCGTGAGACCTCAAGATTTTGCGGTACCGGAGCCATCGTGGTTGAGGTAATGCGTTAATGATCCGGGAATCGAACCGAGGACCTCTCGATCAGTCGCGCGCAGTTGCGCTCGCGCTTGTGGCCATTTGTTCAACGAGGCCGGCAATTGCGTTAATAACCTATCAATTTTTATCTTTAAGAAATAATCCTTAAACATCGTCAAAGTAGGGTCTGTCGTCATCTCCGGTAGGTTAAATTATCTATTTATCCGTTTGCCGAATATTTACGGAAACAGCTTGCATTGAAAAATAGAAAGAAATACATATATATGTGGGTGCACTGGAACAGCGGGGCAATTTGTGTTCCGAGCCTGCCACAGTATTATGTGAGAATCATGTTCAGTAACGAAAGGTAGAGAGACTGCCATTTGGCGATAGCTATTTCTCAAGACGTTAGAAATATCTCAAGGCAATGGAAAATAAACAAACTTAATACAAAATTACACCAGTTATTCGTAACACCTGTAATAAATTATTAAGCCTCTTTACACACTGACCGTTACGTTTTACCGGATGTCGGGGTGATCGGCGAATGACAGGCCCGCTTTATAATATTCGTGTCAGTATCAAATCATTTGTAACCCACTGATCAGCGGTCCTTAAAGGACAGGAACGATCAATTTTTTCAGAAGAAATATAGAGAAAATCAAAACCGTATGTTACTATACGTAAATTGTATGTATGTATGTATGTATTGATATGGTAATTTATTGAAGAAATAAAAGTACGTATTATAAGCGTTCCTTTCAAATTAAATAAAATATCAAATAATACACAATAAACTTAAATCGGTTTCGGATAAATAATTTTATGATTTAATTTTAATATTGGTAATAAAATTATATTTTTTTTTTTATTTTTTGTTATGCAAAATGTTTGGAGGTTTCTCAAAATTATATATGTTAATTAAACGGATGAATCATAAGAAAAATATTTTGAATTTAATCAGATCTTTAACTGCTATCAGTAAGTGGATGAGAATTAAAAACTTATCACCGTATCGCGTGTATATATGTATGTACAATGTTTTTTATTAGTAGCGAAATTTCACTTAAGACTTCTATAATTTGTCAAATCATGTCGTAGTCATGTTTTTTTTATTACCTCCATTTATACAGTAATCTTCTGAAAACAATACACGAACTAATAAAAAATATAAAATTGGGTTAATTATAAAAATCTTTCATTACAGTTAAGGGTTGCCAAAACTTTATAAAAGTTCCATAAATTACCACGGCTCTGTTGTGGCAGCCCTGTTGCTAAACTTTAAAATATTAGCATGTTTTAAGGCGCTTGTAACATGTATTTATATGCATCTGTATTATCGATGGATGCATAGTTTCTTTGTGGCGAGCTTGGCCAAGCTTTGCTCTTATCTATGGGTCGTAGCGCAAACAATGTTTGCTACCTACGTGTCGGATTGCAATGTTATGTATACCATAAACGTGTCTTGCTTAATATGACGCTATGGTAGCGAAAAAATGTATATACGAGTACCATCAATCATTGGATTTATTAACTGGCAAACAATTTGACAAACAATTAGACGGACTGGTGGACATAAGATGGGAATTGATATAAAATAATATAACGCCTTATTTCTCCTTAGAAGTATGTAAAGGAATGAATTACTGGCTATTCGTTACATAGAATGAGGATAAGTCTATTGCCATTAACCAGACACGAATCCAGACTCCGAGCTACTACAAAACAAAGAAAACAGTCATAACCAGGTTAATAATAATAATAATAATAATCGAACCATTTATCATTCCACTGTTGGTATATCGGTCTTCTCTCATATTGAGAGAGTTAGGGCCATAACCATAACCGGGTTAACTAACATTTTTTTTTAAATTTAATATTTCATTTATGTGACAACCCTATCGTTATCAGTACTTGCATGGTGTCGTAAGCGCATCGCAAGCGATGTGTTTACAAGTTCGTTTTACAATGCGCTAATGTCATGCGTCAGGGCGACAGAACACCATGGAATGTGTTTTGTTTGTTTTAACTTCTCACGTGTGACAAACTTCGCAGAGACCACCGAGCGATGTACTTCTATCCGACATACTCTACGTCCATTTTATACATTCATCTGTCGGCGCTCTGTAGCTTTTAAGGGATTTGGCGTAACATGAGGCATGTAATCCCTGAAGGGGTAGGCAGAGGAATGTAATACATTCCAGTGTTTCACCAGTTATGTTTCATGTCCCAAGGAATGGGTGGTGAGCCTATCGCCGTACACCGGGCACAGATCCAGACTTCGACCCACTACTAGACATTTTTACTAGAAAATCTGAACTATAAAATCTAAATTAGAAAATCCAATAGTACCCGACCCGGAATTCGAACCCAGGATCTCACGCAGTCGGTAGATCTAGCGTGATGCTGTAATAATAACTCTTCGAAATAAAAGCGGCTTATAGATATTAGAACAACGTGTTCCAATCAAAGCGAAAAGCTCGCGTCTTTAAGGTAAATTGATAACTATTTTAGGCTGATATTATTATTAGCTCGCTCTTAAGGGTTCAGGGCATTCATATCACTTTGTTTTTTTTTTTTTATTTTTTTTTTTTTTAATGCTGAAATAGGCTCGCGTCATTAATTAAACTTTTATAATCAATAATCACTTTTAACTTATACATATATTATGTAATTGTATAATATAAATCGTGAAAAGTAGGAGCATTACACTCCTCCGCTTACCCCTTTAAGTAAATATAGGCGTGATGTCTTATTCATTTATTCGTATCATTAAATTAGAGAGATATGGACCAATGTTTGTCTATAGGTATAGGTAAACAAAACGTAACATCACGCCTGCAGTCTCCGAAGAGGTAGGCAAATGAGTGTAGTAAGCTATCACGTTTCAGCCCTTACACTTACGTCGCATCGTGGAATAGACAGTGAGCCTATTGCCATAAAGCGGGCATAGATCCAGACTTTTAGCTATTACTAGTAAAATCAAGTCAGTAATCGACCCGGGATCGAACCCAGGACGCTATAGCGAGGTACGAACGCCTCGAAGGCGAGCGCGACATTAGTTGGCGATCAGATAGTTGGAAGGGAAGCACATTCCTCGCTAGAGTCAACTTGATGTCTGTGTGTTGTACGTTGTAGTTTTAAGGTCAATAAAAATGATCGTCCTAACTCTATGCTCTGTGAATACGTAAATAACGACCCGATTTCACATTTTCGCTTGTAGTAATACACTGTTTATGAAACTGTGGTCATGACGCAGGGAGAATGTGGAATCAGTCGATTGTCGCAATACCTGGCTTTATAATCACGCTACGTATTTATTTTATGGGTTTTTTACAGTTTAGCCAATTTAAAATGTTGTTTTTCTACGTTTCAGCTAATTCAAGAAGTTGTTCTAGAATTGGCTGGAACATAAATCACGTCGCAGCGCTGATTCTAAAAAATTGTTTTAATAAAGCTATAGATAGTAGCTGTCTCGTTAATCGAGTGATTGCAAAGCGCGACTGCTAATCGAGGGGTCCTGGGTTCAAATCCCGAGTCGAGTACTATCAGTTTTTCTAACTTAGATTTTCTAGTAGTGGCTCGAAATCTGAATCTGTGGCCAGCTTATGGCAATAGGCTCACCACCTATTCCATCGAACGTCACACGTAACTGCTGAAACGCGGGAGTGTGCTACACTGCTTTGACTATTCATATTCGTGATGTTAAATTTTTTAAATTATAATTCCCAGTTCCATTTCTTCCTCTTCACATATTGAAATGAAATATCAGTTTAATTGTTCATGTTAAATAGGTGTGCTCGAATATTGATCTATGTATGTGTATTTACCCACACCACAAAGGATCCTAGTCTACCTCGGTGAGTGCAATGGGTTATTAAATAATCTATATCGTCACGCTTTAGCTAAATGCAAAAAATAATTGAAAACTGTGGAATCACCTTAAAAATACATTTATCGTAGAAAATACATATGTGGGAGGAATACAGACAAAACTTCGTAACAAAAAGCGATAGCTGGTTCATTGACACCTGTGACTGGTTTGAGCCAGTTCGAACCGGTTCGAAGCGGTTACGTCAGTTGCAAGCAACCAATGCCGTTTTAGTGCTTGATTTTTGTGCTTTTGTTTTTGCATTAGCGGCATTTTGGTGGTCAATATTTTAAACAATCTATTCGGTGTTATGGCGGGCTAATATTGATGATGATGATGATGATTCAATAACTCCCTCAGGCCGGTTTGGTAATAATAATTAATTAATAATGTCATTACGTGAAAAACCAACTGGATCTACAGAATCTACATCTCGTCACGATATAATAGCTGATATAGATGATATATCGATGTGTATAAGTATAGATACGCGCACGTGGAAAAGAAACCTGATTCCTTACCCAGTTGTGCAAGCTGACCAGCCCAAGCAATTGGGTATGAGTCTAGTAGAGAGCTAATAGGTGGTTACTAGACCAAAAGTTATGAAACAATATTAATATTTATTCCTCATAACAGAAGTCTTGCGAAGAAGGTGAAAAAATTAAAGTTGACAGCTTCACGAAATTGTTCGAATGTGAATTAAAATTCGCAATTCACCTATCACATAGTGACAAAGAGTGTTCTGGTAATATCTATAATAAACGAATAACGCATAAACATTACTCCTGTAATTCCCGAAGTGGTAGGCAGAGGAGTGTAGTACACTCCCACGTTTTACCAGTTACGTTTACGTTCCATGGAATGGTGATGAGCTTATTAGTCTCATATTAGGAAGAAACCAAATTCAAGAGCATATCTACATATATATAGGGGTTAATACTAATCTTGATCGTAGACACCTATTCTGGCGCCAACAGCTTCTAATATTGCTTAAGTTTACAGTTCGACTGTGAATTACAACCGCGACAGAGCTAGGAGCACCTATGATATAAACCTTAAAATAAGTTGTGTTTTACTTTTACATAATTATCCTTAGTCCTGTTAAATAGTCTCGAAAAGAATATGAGAAACTATGGCATTGCATTTAAACCAAGAGCATTGGATGACTGGAAAGAGCATCCATGGGCATTGGAAATCGAGATTTTTATATTAGCCATCCATTGGTAATATTAATCAGCCGCGTGTGTTTCGGCTACTATTTAAAATAGCAATGGAAATTGGTTTAAAAAATTGAGTCATTTTATAGCAACCGTGAACCATAATGAAAGGGGAAGAAAAGTTCTTTTTATATCTAAATATGCATAGTTGTATCGCTAACAGGTAATCTAAGCTCGTTCAAATATCGATTGTTCAAAGATAACGTACGATAGTATGGATAAAGCCGGATTATTCTGGAACGAACGAGAATGTCAATCACTCGCATGACATATGTCAGATTATTGGCGCGAAGTGTTCTGAAGTGTATTCAAGTGTTAATATGACTGGCTGAAAATTATTACACGCTTGTAATGTATCTAAATGAGGTAATAAAGCAGTAATTGTTATGTTAGTCATGTTTTTCACAAGCATGGGCTCGTTACGTGTGTTTCAATTAATGTTTTTTTTTGTAGACAATGAAAGGCCGATTGTTATAATACATTTTTCGTACAATCAAATTAATGCCTACGTTATTTGATTGATTGATTCCATAGAGTATAATTAAAAAAATTTCGTTTATTAAAATTAAATTTTCGATATACGAGTATATTATCAGCAACAACACATATATAATTATTTAGAAAACAGCTTTGAATTAAAAAATAATTAATTAAAAAATAATGAAATAAAATAAAAATAAACGCAAAGAAAATAATGAGTTAGATATGTGATAGCGACAATTTTTTTAAAGATTATCCTTGAAAATAAAGTAATTTATACGTTCTCATTAGCTCCCAACAATTATATCTGAAATGTACAATGTTACTCGAAATTCTAGTTGTTTCTTTGTGTTCAATTTATCCTAAAATCTCTTAATACGAAAAGGCCAAAGGTTAATTTCTAAGAAGGTTCCTTTCTTATAAACCCTATTTTTTAATAGACACTATCTTAACACGATCGTAGCTCCGAGTTTCCCACATAACGGTTTAAGATAATGACGAGTCATAAAGCGTATGTAGGTACGTAAATATTGAATGTTCTATTACAACTATTATTTCAGGAAGTCTTGTGAAGTTAAGTGATTATCTTTATGATAACGTTATTTTGCTGAGTATGCAGATGACGTAGCATAGTTGTTACCATTTCAGCCATTTACTCAGGAAGTACTGGGTTCAAGGTCTGGCGCGATCCTCCTTTTCGGATTATAGATGTGCGATTTAAGATCAAACGTCAATTATTGTTAATATAACAGCGAAGGATAAAATTGTGAAGAAACCTGTATACCTAACTAAAATATTATGACCTTAACAGATCTCATTTAGAAAAGAGATATATGTATGTTCAATAGTGGAACAACGAAATCTTTGATGTAAAATGACACATAAAAGTGACATTTAACGTAAAACAGGTATGTAATTTTGTTCGTTATGAAAACAGAATTCGAACCTCAGACAGCTGGAAGAAAATGTATAATGTAAATGCTTTCACTACTAAACATATGGAAATAGTATTGTTTCTTCTCGTCAAGTACTTCTTATAATTACGAGTACTAGATCTACTGTAATTGAAGTATTAGCAGTAATTATGATAAAATCGATTTTATCATATCGAGTTCAATTGACAAAAACTTTAAACTCTACAAGAGGTGAATTTATGACAAGTGTGAATTTAAGGAAGTTATTATTATATTTAAGTGCTGTAGAAGTGTCATTAGAGTATTATTTTCGTGCGGATAGTTCCAGATTCGATTTCCGGTTTAAAAAAATATATGCAAATATATATTTTCTTTGCAAATAGATTTGTTAGTATATAGAGTAGATGAAAGTTATCAATTTTGTTGACTTAAACGATATCCAGCTGTCAGAAGCGAAACTTACTGGTGTCCCTTCTGAAGCTTGGAAAGCGTACTGTAGTTTTTATTACCAAGGCCAACGTAACGGATGCCCTCCAGCTGGGTTGAGTGACGATATACGCAAAGTGGCTGGCAACAGTCGGATGCAAAGAGCTGAAG
>DWFV01002234.1:0-10102 GCA_018246775.1 Parelbella machaon machaon | reverse complement strand
TCAACTGCGCCTGTGTGGAGAGTTGGGTTGAATTAATCCTAATGGAGCCTTCTAGTCGGGTCGTAAAGTTGTGTAAGTAGGGTTAACAATGTTTTTGATTTCAGGAGTCACTATTCTTCTCTCGCTGACGGTGTTCCTCAACCTGGTTGCAGAGACTCTGCCGCAGGTCTCCGACGCAATTCCCCTGTTAGGTACACTATCCACGCCTCGCCCCACCCTTTTCATTCCGTTCCACTTTCCCATATTTATTTTGTTTATAAACTATCGTTTTTCGTTTCGTTCTTCACTCTTGTTGCTTGTTTTTTATCTATCATTATTTTCTTTAAATTTAAACAAAACTAAATTTCTTATTTTAAAACATTACAAGGAGTTAATTATGTACATCTAAAAATTTAAATTAATGGTAATGTCATTTCAGTTTCTGTATCAATTTATACACGTCCGATTCTAATAGATATTGTTACAGAATTGTGCTTTGCTTCTTATAAAGTGGATTATGAAATTCGTACATTACTTCGAATTGAATGTAGTCTTAATTTGAATAAAGTAACAAAAATCTTGGAATCGATTACGTACTATTTTGTTTCCACTATGCTACTTTACGTTTTTGAGTCATTAAACATATTTGAGACTCAAAAAACGCAAAGGTCATAAAATATTTACTGACACTCAGAACATGAAAGATACACTCTTTATTAAAATATATAAGAACATCAATTTACACGAAAAGTAACCAGCCTCTGTGAGAAATGTGCATAATAAACCATAGTTAAAACTTTGAATATTACAAACTAGCATGGCATGTAATATACTGTACAAGTTATGGTCTAAGGATCGACGAAGGTAAGTTGCTTAATTTTTTTCATTGTTGTTCGACCACTAACTTCGGTTTTGTTTATGTAAAGTCACTTTCACGCAATCGATTCCATGTTCTATTTGGTCTGTGTATTTTTGGTGTATTGTCAATATACAAAGTATACATGAAGCGAAAAATAACCGAGGTTTCTCGGATACTTGGAGGATGGTGTGGCTAATACAACGTGTTAATACTAATATTCTTCTTGCTGTTAACGATATCATTTAAATTACAACTAACGTAAATAAACTGTTCTAAAATAATTTCTCTAAAAATAGCGTCTGCATGACAACTTTATTTTATTTTGTTTATGATTTTACTTGTGCCCCAGCTACCGACTCAGCACACAAACAAGAAATAAAATCTTACAATGAAAATCGTAGGGAGGTTTATTTGTATGGAACAACGTAGTTATGTCAGACGACCTTTTGAATACAACACTAAATTTTCACAGTATTTATATTAATTTTTCCAGGTGTTACAATTCTTCTGTCGCAAACTGTTTTCTCTCTATTGGTGGGTCACGTTATCACTAAAACCTCAGAGGCAATTCCCCTGATAGGTGAGAAAATCGAGTTTGCTAAATTAAAACTTTTTAAATGAATAATAATAAACGAAAATAAAAAGGTTTTGCGCTATGAATAGATGATTTCAAATTTTGACAGTTACAGAATGGGTTACGAGGAATATGGAAATATTAAAGAGTGTCTGAATATTAAGAGTTTTATCTATTCCTATGCTCATTCTTGAAACACGAACTTAACAGAGATCTAAATAGAATGCAACTATCGCTTCAATAATTAAATTTGAAAAATCTAGCTCCTTAATTTTTCTCTTCTTCTAACGTGCATTTTAGATTCTATAAAATTAATCTTTGCTTCAAAAATAGTTTGATCAGCTCTACCAACACTTACAGCAGATATTGCACTGAGAACGCGCTATTTAAAATTAGTTATCTATTTAAATTCCATAAAATTACATCTCAATATTTTCTTGGTTTTTACCTTCTTGTAATGTATTAAAATAAATTAACGTCATTATTATGCCTCGTCGTTATCCATTTATAAGAATATTTTATATATCTCGTTCAAATTTAATTTTATTCCTTTTTCTAGTGGCCTTCTAATAACGTTCCACGTTCGTGATTGCTGACGTCAGATTTTGAATAGCATGTGTTACTTGGCTAATACTAAAAATATTATTTAAAAAAACAAGTCCTTTGACTCAAATAAATATAATTAAAAATTAAAACAGAATGGCATTGCTTGTAGTTATCTGAACAGGTTGTAATGTTAAAGGGCGACTTAAATCAACAAAGTGGATGCGGGTAGTGGGAGTCCAGCCTCCAAGTATCTCGCGAACATTGGGTGTCGCAACTTTGTTTGGTCTGTCTCGCTAAAATAATATGTAATACTCAAAATTGTCAAAGGAATATAATATTCGCTTTTTGGCGAGAAGTTTTCCTCCATTAAAAGTTATAGTTCCTTTGTCAATATTGAATGTGCCTCTATAGCAGAGCTTAACGCTTCTCCTTTTGAACATTTATCTAGCACAGCGTTTTAGACGTCCGATTGTTTTAATTTTGAAGAGGTCTATTTGTTATATTTATAAATAAAAAATTGTGACATCAAGGTTATTGTCTTAAGGTAAAGTCGTTTTATTCATAATATTTTTAGGATGGTTTTCTAACAGTAACCATAACTGGTCGTAATATTGCGAATAGACCCTTTCTAGAAACATTGCTAATAAAATGTAATATTTGTCGTTATTGTCGAGTGCACTTTTGTGTTTTTTTACATGTGTAAAGTTAAGTTAGCATCGAAGGTAAAAATGACAATAAAAATATAAACTTATAAAGCATGATCCGAGTTAATTATGATATGCATGAATGTTGATTTTTTACGTGTTTATTTGATATGGAATAATTAGACAATTTGATTAAGATTTTTTCCTTACATTTTATGATTTTACACAAACAATCATGGCAATCGTACTTAATTTCCTCCTTTAAAATATTTAGTCAATTGTTTACACCCTTACCTATTATTGAACTTCTTTTGATGCTTAGTTTAAAATAGTAAAATAGTAATATAAAAAAATGTTTTTTAAGGTTTTTTATTATGAAAATATCTATAATGTAAATGAATATGACATATTTGATTTAATCGAAATACCTATGAATAATGTACAGCTTGTGATTCTGTATGACAGGAACATACTTCAATTGCATCATGTTTATGGTGGCGTCGTCTGTAGTACTTACTGTTGTCGTACTCAACTATCATCACCGGACTGCCGATATACATGAAATGCCTCAATGGGTAAATATTGATATTACGTTTTGCTGTTCTTTTACACTGTGCCATAAGAAGGTTTTATGATTATTTTAACTTTGAACTATTTCTGATATAGATAAAGACAGTCTTCCTGCAATGGCTTCCGTGGATTCTGAGAATGTCCAGACCGGGGAAGAAGATAACACGAAAAACTATCATGATGACTTCTAGAATGAGGGAGTTGGAGTTAAAGGAACGTTCTTCCAAGTCGTTGTTGGCGAATGTTCTAGATATAGACGACGACTTTAGACATGTACCGCCGCCACCAAACAATACTGCGTCGACAGGAAATTTGGGACCGGGGTTAGAATTTGGACTTTGATATACATAGCTTCCAAACCAAATTTTAAGCAATGAGAAAGACTCTGATTTTTTGGTTTATTATTTCGAATTCTTCTTTGTGTTGCTTAGTTAAGGTTCTCTTTTAATAACTAAGGGAGTCCTTGAACCTATATCATTAACTTTAACATGTGCGCCATAATGAATATAGGTAGTTGTTATTGGAAAACATTGACATTTGCAATGTATTCAATAGGTCATGGTGAAATCCATCATCCTACTTATTGCTATGTTTGTCGCAAGATAATGTTAAAAATGGTAATGCCACATAGAACTTGAAGTTTTACCTGGCATTACTATCTTTAACATTAATATGAAATAATAAAATTACAAATGTCATCTCACGTTACTATAGATATTGGTAACTGCGTCAGTAACATAGTTTTCCCGTGATGATAGTAGTAACAAAAAAATATTAGTTGTTAAAAAAGCAAGTATTCAGCAATTTTATTCCAAGACTTGTAACAGAAGTATGATGTATGACGTAATACATATATATGGAGTACAATTAATTCGCAAGCAGGTGCTCAATATTCCGGACGGATTTTCGGCGTTCGTTTGTCCGGCCGTCCACGATGGAAGACGTGGGAGGAGGCCTGGGAACCCATCACCGGGACCTCCATCTCATCTTGAGGGAGCTACAGTTTATCACAACAAGAATGAAGAAGGCGGACGAAGAGGCTGAGCTCATTAGCGATTGGAAATTTGCAGCGATGGTTGTGGACAGGTGCGTTTTACCTACGGAATTATTTTTTCTTTAAAGTAGACGTTTAATATTAATTACTTTATATTCTTTAACTAAGAAAGATTCAGTATTATGGTCGTGCCAAATTCTGCTCTCACTTTCATGGTTTACTTTAAGAAATATGTGAAACAGTATTGGATAATATCGTTGCGATGACGTGGAAATGTCGCTTTGATACTGTTAATAGGGACGAATCAAACATTTATAGGCCGTTGGAGATTTTGAGCCTTCTTTTAACTTAAATATGATTTGTTGTCCACAGGTTCTGTCTGTTCGTCTTTACGTTTTTCACGATCGTCGCGACGGTGGCTGTCCTTCTATCGGCACCGCATATCATCGTGAAATGAACTCACTCGGTCCCGGGTTCGATTCCCAACTCTAAGAGAGAACTAATGTTAGTCCTAATTGTAATTATTATAATAATTATGTATAAAACTGTACTTAAATATGTGGTTCAAACGCACACGGCTCCACTAAAAGTCGAAAGACGGTAAATGACTTAATACGTTACTTAGCGTAGTTAAGTCCAACATATAATTAATATAAAATCATTGTGATGTTGATTAATTAGGAAGTTATACAGATAAATGTTGACGAGTATAATTTGTTAAATGATATAATTGTATTTCTAATTGATACGGTAAAATGTATAATTACAGGTGATTTAGTTGAAGTTAACTTGTCGAGAGCGAAACAGGCAATGGGAAGTGCTTTTATTTGTTGTATACGTACACAGTACTTGAAGTTATTTTGGACTTTTGTTCTCGAAATAACCTACTATTGTGACCAGGCATACTTTTTTTTAAATAATATTTTCGAAATGGAAATTTGTAAGCGAATTGAATATAATCCTTTTACACGACGAGAGCTAGAGAGAGATCAGGGGTGAGATTGAATCCTTTATGTGGCTTGTATATGCGTAATGTTATCCGCGAGTATCAAGAATGACACATTCAGTAAAATTATAAAATCTGTATGTAGTCTTAATTACTATATCAAATGTCGAAATTACTAAAGACCTGTCGTAAAAAAGTTTAGATCGTATTGTAATACAAATGTCATTGTCGTAGCGTAACATAAATGTCGTAGTACAGTCAAATATTTAAAAAAAAAAGAGAATATGCTCACATTATTTTCGACACGGTTCTTGATACTTGCCGATTGTTAGTTTGTTCGAGTCACTTTTCAAAAGCAAATGAGGGATCAGTAACGATGACATTACCTTAGGTCGTTAAGTAATGTACATAAAAGTAAAGGATCAAGTATTGTAAGTCAAAGTAGCTTACGACTCTTAGATTACGTTTAGGTAAATTACATTCAGGACGGGATAAGTTTGGTTCGATTATTGGAAATTTGTTGTCGGGAGTAGCCGAATCTAATTTTCATTTAGTATTAGTTAGCGCTTCACGTCTAAAGTCAGGAATTGTTTGCTATCATGGAATTGATACAAAATCAACAGGTAAAGGAACCAAAGTAAAAGATAGTCTAGTAAACATTAGTGTGGATAAATTTGAACTAAATAAATTAAGTGAAATAAATCGAGTGGCGATGAACACTTACTTGATTGTTGTTGTATATGAAGCAATTTCAATTGGTATGGTTAATGAAAATTGTGTAAATGATATTGTAAAAATGTAATGACTTCTCTACGTACTAATACAATTTTCATAGACCATCGTTTGATAATATTTATTACCATGTAATTATAAAAATTGAAATGTAATTTGCTCAGCGACAGCACTATTTATTACGTAATAATTAAATTAACTGCAATTGGAATTACTATCGACATGTTGTGTTTGTATATAAAATTAGTTGATATGAAATTACTTTAAGATTTTCAAATTTCGATAGTTATGTTACGACAATTTGTCATGTTACGATTATTAAATTTCGAACGCTGGAAATTTTCGGAGTTGTCATCTTGTAGCTGAATGAGGACTTCAATGTTGCCGTGACTAAAAATTTTGATGGTGTCGGAGAGGTTAAAAAGAGACACTAATAAGATAAGTACGACTTATGGTGCTTATAATTAGATCGATCTGTAAATTCTATTTTCAATCTTTGCTAACAATTTGAATGAGTGACGTGTTATTTGTGTGATATGTTAGAAATGTAATGCATTCTGAGGGATATCTTATTTTATCAAAATACCATGAATGCGGAAACTTTATACGTTATATCTCGCCATATCTCTTTTAGTAAACTTTATTAAATGTAACTACTTTTTCTACATATTTGCGTTTTCCAGAATATTTTGTTTTCCATATTAAAACTAAAGTAACTGTTACCCTAAAAATTTGATCTCTTTTGCGATATGTTCGTGAGATATTTCTCTAGAACATAAAAAAGAATCGACGCAAATTAAATTCAACGGACAATTATTCGTTGTGAAGACGAACGTTGAAATATTCACTGATTATATTCCGGACTGGAATAAACTAACATTTTGGGTCGTTCACTCAATTCCGAATTCGGAAATTTTGAAACCATTCTGTTCATTCCATTTCGAAATTGGATCTGGAAAAGAAATGTTCATGGTTTTATTTTTTCACACGATGACAACTCTGGCCCCTTTAGATCTCGAGTAGGGCAACCATTAGCTTATATATGTAGAATTAGCAACTATATCGTAAAATAGGAAATATCGTTTAATGAAAAAACATTTATTAACGTCTTTAATCTATGTCCGTTCCTCAATTTCTCTCTTATAGGTGTCGTGATAGCCTAGTGAATGTCGTGTCCCTAATGTAATTAGGTATAATATATATTATAAATTATAAGACAGCTCACTAATAATAGTGGTTAAATAGGTTATTATAAAAGTGAATCTCGGTGTGTTCTTTCTAAATTTTTTCGATGTTGGAGATTCATTTCGTCATCGAATTATGGGAGGGATTGTTATTTACGAATTTTATAATCTTTGAAACACTGCTTTTTTTCGTTTTCAATTGGCATTGGTTTTATCGCAAATAGCGTTTTCTACTAATTGTTACTCTCGGTATATTGTATATTGTTATGTATAACAATTTTGTATACTAGAATGTTCCATGTTATAGTTTTATTATTTTATACCATATGGTGCTTGAATAATATCATAGTTGCAGTCGGTTATGTTATTTTTGGTATTATATTAAGCTATTGTATTATAATTACTGTATCTCTGAAATCTTCGTGATGTATATTTTTGCGGTTATGCAGCAGTTTTTGTACTGTACTGTAGTTGTGTTGTTTAATTTTCATTCGAGATTAATATAAAAAAATATTGGAATAAATTTTATCGGAATATTAAATTAGATTTGTTAGTGCCAAAATTTTAGGGTTTATAAATATTGAATTTAGTTGGATTATAGGGGTATAAATAATTTATAAAGTTGACAATTTTATTGTAAAAATTTGGTAAAATAACGAACTAGGATCATTGTTAACGAATAAATTTAACATTAATGATGAAGGTAGCATTGGGTCGCGTTCGCGGGTCAATCAGCCAATATAAGCTTAGTTTGTTAAAAAATAAATGAGAGGTTGTGAAAAGTTTAAGGCATTCGTGGTTCGCGACCCGATGTTTTTTAAAAATATACAATTAAAAAAAAACGTGTAGAAGCGATCCACGTTTAAATAATGATATAAAACGCCTGCCTGGGACCGGGTTAGAAATAAACGTAAACAATGAACTGACACATTATACATATAACACTTCTTCATCTGCAGTGTAATTATTTTTCACGTAAAAATAACTGCTTCCACATAATACCTTTCTCATGAAAATCTCTTATTACTAAAACATTAGGCGAGCTACGCGACACTTCCGAGTGACGACTAGCAAACATGTAACGCATAAATATTAAAGTAATGTGTTCATTACGAGCGAAACTCGCCCGAAACTTGTCCTGGAACACGCATACGTATATCACTCACATACATATGTTGTTCGGATGGTTGTGTGATTAATTTTTGTAAAACCACTTTGATATAAAAGCACGTGTGTACCATTAAACAAATGTCTTTGTATTAAACACTTGTAAGGTAATAACTTTTTAACTTTCATTAAAACAAAAATAATAGCCAAATTTTCAAGGGTCACATGTTTCGCTCGTGATCCGCGCCGAACTCACCAATGTATGTAATCTTATCTCATTTTCTATGAATTTTAACTGTCATTAACTCTTTCCGAATTTCACTATCATTGTGGAACCACTTTACACATTATTTGAATATGTCTTTTACTACAATGGACGATTTTGTACTGTTTGTGTGGCATGTGCTTTAAAAAGATTTGATTGGAATTTGGATTGTAAAATTCGTCGATATTATTTAAATAAAAAATTTCAAATTAGTTCAAAAGTAATGTTTTTTGTTGAAGTGTCGAAATAACTAAAACAAAAGTGAGGCCATTTTTTAAAATTCACGTCGGTCTCATTATTATAATATATAATAATATTATTAGATAATTATATTATATTTCCGATAATCATCGGAAACTATATAAAACTTAAACCGAGACCCAGTAACGAATTGTGACCGTGATGTCACACATACAACAATTTAATAATAATTTAGGTTTTAACTAAAAGATAATGAAGGGAAAGGAGGAGGGAAAGAAGGAGGAATGTCATAAAGCAAAAAATCTAGTTTCAAAATGCCACGCAAATAAAAAAAAATCGTCGTATTGCACTACAGAAACTGAATGCTTTAATCGTGAAACAGGTATTTTGGACACTCATGTACATTCGTATCTCTATTTCTGTATTTCTGAATCCTGTAGTTTAAGGTTTTCACTAATTCTTTTCATCACCAACTATATGTAAGATTTATTTAGATACATTATAACGTAACGTTTAAATCGCTATCGTTTCTCAATCTCGTTCTTTCGTTATTTTTCTCTTCACAAATTCAAATTGCTTAAGTCACGTTTCAAATGACACTCATTTGTATGTGAACGTCACATAAATCAACTTCAATTTCTCGTATGTATATCTTTTAATAAAATATTATAGTATAATTCGCGTCGGTAAGTCACACTTAATGCAAATCGACTACATTTCTTACATGCTACCATACTGCCAAAATGTTATTATTCAGTGTGTGTGTAAAAATATTTTATTTCATATTAAGCTATAGTCAGTATTTCTTAAGGTATAGCCGAAAATATCTCGCTTGTATAATTGTATTATATTTATGTATATTACCGCATTATACCTAAAACTGCCATTTTATTTATATTATAAGTATAATATAGCAACTATTACTTACAAAATATATTTAGTTAATCAAAGTTACTATCATAAAATAGAACCCGCCGTGTTTTAAGATATTTATTTGCTGAGGATTCTATTATTTATAATGGCGCTTAAAACGAGGACTTGACTGCAAATCATTTCGTAAGAAAATAAATGATTTTGTATTTAAATGTTAGCAAAGGAAAGCTTTTTTTAAATTAACCGGCGAAAGGGCAGGAAGCAAAAGAGAGGCACCAAACAAATAACCTTAAGCCAGAGAAAGGTCGTATAGGGATTGGAATGAGAAAAATAACAATAGCAATTACGATTGGACAAACAGCTAATGCTTCGGATCGACATTGTACTGGATTTGGAAGTGCTTTGTTAAATTCCGAAACTAGTGAAATTCTAGAGAGTTCCAAGCGATGTTATCTGGCACATATCGGCTGATAGTTGTTATTGGAATTACATCTGAGCTTGGGACTTTTCGCTTCATTTGTTACTATTTTATGTACTTTGACATTGGATTAATAATAATAATAATAATAATAATCACCCATTTGTCATTCCACTGTTGGAATATGGGTCTCCTCTCTGACATTGGATT
>DWFV01002233.1:0-10106 GCA_018246775.1 Parelbella machaon machaon | reverse complement strand
GCACAGCTAGTGTACATATATAAAGAGGTACATACTTAAACAGATATTTTTCACAACCAGACACAGCACTAATACACACTTGTACTCATGATACATATTTATTCTGGGTGGAAAGTAGACCAGTCGTACTCTTGCTTCTTGTGGACGAGCCATCATCACTTTAGTTATTTTGATTGGCTTAACAAATTAGATGCAACTTTAGAGTAGCTAAACTTTTATCTATAGCTTTCAACGTTGTACCATATCAATAAGCGAACTAATATTTAGGATTAAGAATTAAGCTAACAAAGGTAGCACTTTGGATTGAGTTCCCAAGTTCTGTTAACCCAGCTGCTTAAAACTCGTTATGTTTAAGAATTAAAGCAGCGTTGACAGTCACAGTTATTTATTTGTACCTTCTTGTCCACAATTTTAGAAATTGTGTGATTTGATGTTATTTCCAAAATTATCTATGCATATGGCTTTATTACTTGATTCAACGAAACCCCAAAAAGTAATGGATAACGATACGCTCGCTTGCTGTACGACCACTGTGAGTGATATCACATATAAAGAAATGTCAAATTGGCCCAGTGATCTATGGAAAGTTGAACAATCATTATTAACATAACATAGCAATACCCAATAGATTTTTCTTCCTTGCGTTTACTCGTAATGCGTATTAAATTCAAATATAGTCATATAGCTTCTGTCAATGCTCACGCCTTCTGTCAAAGGTATTGCTAATGACGTATGTAACGATATGCAAGGTCATATTAATTTAAATGCTAGCATTGTTTTTACATGCCCGATAAGCGTAGCACGCTCTATGTCAATTTTAAACTAACCCTGTCTATTACCCAAAACTTGTTATTTCTAGGCATTTTATTATTTCCTAATCACGTTGTGTAAGCAACTGAAATGCAAATGCTGGGAGCGACAAGCCGAAGACAGGGCGCGATGGCGCTCATTGGGGGAGGCCTATGTCCAGCAGTGAACTGAGATAGGCTGATGATGATGATGATGATATACAATGCGAATGTTCCACAAGACCTGTATTGATTATATCGGTCAGAAACTAACCGATAGTGTAGTCCAAAGTTTCGAAGCCGGCAGGCGTGTATAGAAAGAGTGCTGAATGTGGAAGAAGCAAGTCAAGTCCAAAAGAATAGATATACTGGGAACTCAATGCTTTCCCTCTACCCTTTCAGGGAAATATAGGCGTAATTTTATATTAAATAGATGCTCATGAACTCGTAACATAATAATTTGTGTTCTACGTGTAATAAAAAATATATATTTTTTTCTACGTCTATACTTTTTGATTTACACCAGAACTAAAAGATCACATTATATCTGCGAGGATATCGTAAATCGTAAGCTTAATGATCAATTTTATCGTTCACGGCAGGAAGATATAATTTGAAGTTTTGGAAACGTGCCATCAAATTTAAAAGACACTTACGGAAGATTTGTTCGGCGTTTAAATCTTTAATTTAAATATTTGTCATTTCTTTTAAAGTTCAGTCGGCGTTTACATAAAATGTATTTACAAACGAAATCCAATATTTGATAAATTTTATAAACTAATGAAACGAGTAAAGAATAAATAAGAAATAAGTTTCAGAGATTATTTATTTACGTTACAGTAAATTCGTTTTAAAAATTATTTATCTGTTCACTTTTGTTGCCATATATTTAAATCGCTTCTATGGGGTTGGCGATTAATCATCATACCGATCCAGTAACAGCCCTGTGGGATGACGTATGGTCCATCCTTACTTGATATTTGTCAAAAACTCTATACCTATCTAATAAAAACAGTAGATTTAGTCTTAAGGACAATTATAATAGTGCCAAGCCATAATAATGCTAAGGCTGGTTTAAAATTACATTTGGTGTTCCATTTACTAAGAGTATAAATTATATTAATTATGATGTACTCGTAATTAAATGTGTTGCGCTTAATATATCTTGATTAAGATTGATTAGACTTTAGTAAAACAATTCCTTAATGAGTTCCTTATGGAACATCTCAATTCAATTTCCAAGTGCATCTCAATTTCCGGTGTCAGCATGAGTGATGTATCTTAATTAAATGAAAGCTAGTTCCCCTTTGTCTAAGTTTGGAGCTCATTCTCGACGTTTCCGTGATGTGGAGCGTATTATGTCATAGAAACCCTTTGACACACTGAAATTCTCGTCGCGTCGTCGTTGTAACTAATAGCATTCAAATAATACATTCAAACACAATAATTCAATATTCCATATTTGATATGTCTCAATATTTAATACTTCATATTTGGTGATCAATATTAATTTCAATTCATTTTGATTAAAACTATCCATTCATAATGTTTAAAATAAACTAATATTTCTTAAATATGATAAAATTATAATATTTATATTTACTGCGAAAGAGTACAGCTAGCAGACGGCGTCTATTGTTCCCGATTCGTATAAATTAGAGTTATTCTAGACAAGAGTGAATAGGCACTTTCTAGGCGAGCGTGCCACATCCTAGGCTGCATTTCGCCTTCCATCAGGTGAGGTTATATCCAAGCGCGAGCCTATTCCTGAATTTAAAAAAAAACTAGAATAATATTTTGACGTTTTATTGTGATGATACACTGGTATTTCGTCTGACATCGGTTCCTGATTTGTTATCTCATCATCCCTTGTGCTAATTTACCCAAAAGTATCTACCTAAATTTACCTACCAGTTGTTTTGAAGTTAAAAATATCAGAAGCCATTTTAACATTTATGAAAAACTAAACCTCATGCTTTCTGTATACTTACCTATAATATAGCAATAATAAAATAATAGCCTTTTTATAATCTTATATAGAACATAATAAATGTTTTAGTATCAGATTTATTACTAAAATGCACGCACAAAATAAAGTACATTAATGTGTAATGTTAGCGCAAATGCTCAGCCAAACGCAATATTCTCAAAACGTAGGCAAATATTACTTCCGGTAATATTAGTCTTTCCATTCCGCTAACTGACTGTCGGTACGTACATAACAGTTATTTGTCAGCAAACTGAACTGTGGACGGGCAGAACTATAAAAGTTGTAAATCCCAACTCTAAATGTTACATGAATTTTTCATTCTATTTTCTACATGTTGAGCTTATCTGTGACGTAACATTATGAGCGTCGTAACATTATGAGTGACATAACATTACTAAAAAGTATTACTCACACAGTCAAGTTGTTTTATGTACGTTTTATGAGGTTTTATTTTGAAACTCAGTTGTTACATTAACAAATTTCGTGAAGCAGATGGCATTTATGCAACTGGTGAAGGATGTACATTGTATCTTTACCATCCACGTAAGATGTTTGAAGCCACGAAATGTAATCTTGTGCATTAACTTAACTTTTAATGTATATTTCAAATGTATCACAATTTTAAGGAAACCTGTTTAATTTTCTTTGTTTTCAAACACAAAACTAAGAAAACTGGTGTGGATTACTTAATTTTGAATCTCAGCATCTATTACGTACTTTAAAAAGGATTATCTATTAATTTAAGAAGTAAAAAATCATATTTTATAGCAACAAATATCATAGCTTACAATAACTTACATGGTAGGTAATAATATAGGTATAGAAGATATGAATATATTTCTCCAATTGAAAACTAAAGATCGCAGAAAAATATAACACATAATTTCCTGGCTCTTTCAAAAAAGTTTCTAACATGTTATTAGAAATAGAAGTGAATTAATTGCAGGTAAACTTTAATAAACCACCTTAGTAGATCAAAATGCGGTCAGTATATTTTGAATTGCAACTTCTGCCCTGGTTTCGAAGTTTCTATTAAATTAACATAGGTATTATTTAATATTTGTTTGATACGAATATATGACAATAATAAAAACAAGCTAATTTAGATATACATTAATTGTATTTTGAAAATCTATATTAAGTACGGATCTGTTTTACTTCCGTCAATATTAAGTTTAGAAGATAAAGCTGAACTGGTAATTCGATTATTCCTACATTTTGGAGTTTGTTTAATGGATTTGGAATTTTCCACTGATATCGAAAAGTTATTATATTTGATTTGATTCGAAAGTGCTATTATCAAGCATGATCTACTTTACATATAATGATATGCCGGTACAAATACTTCGTTGACTATATATGTGCATCTTGTTTTCATCTCTTCTTAGTTACTTTCTTTTTAAATTTGTAATTTATTTTTTACATTTTAGCTTCAAATTTGAGTAAGTACTTGCATATTATAGTAGTAATGTATAGTGCTATATTTTGCCAGTAAGTGACTACTTTTTATAACGAAATATAAGAAATCATAAATACATGTAATATTTGTTACTATTATTTCTTTTGGAACTTAAACTGTTAGTTTAAAAAGTAATGTAACTGAAAATTTTTATTGTAATATTCACGTGACGATTGGATTTTCTATTTTAATATTTATATAAATAGTCCGCGCAGTATTAAATAGTATTTGTTTGACCGTTAATACTTCGGTTGTTAGAGTAGAAAGACAAGAAAAAATCAACTGTCAGTTAAATTGACGGATAATATATTTCAAAGGAGTTGTCTTCATAGTAAAATCAAACTAAATGCAAAGGGGTGTGTATTTAATTTTATTTTAAAAATAATTTTGATTATAAAGCTAAAAAATATTGTACGTTGCCTTACAAATATAAATAATGTCGGCTGTTGACAAAAAGTCTTCATTAAATATGTATGGGCAGATAAGATCTCCGTATGACAAAAAGCATCTAAATTTTGCGACAGACTTTGATAAATCTATAGTGGTCAACAGTTTTCTGAGCCGAGGATGGAAGCAGGTTAGCCCAGAACGAGATTGGAATATCTACTGGTCTAATACCTTGAATTGCAGATCGATATTTAATTTGGACAACGGTTACAGGTTACACGACAATCAGATTATAAACCATTTTCCAAATCACTATGAACTGGTTCGCAAGGATCTATTGGTGAAGAACATACAACGATACCGCAAGGAGTTAGAAAAAGATGGGAACCCGATCGCCGAAAAAACTCATGTCACCCTCGCGAACGGTCAGAGCGTTACGCGCTATTTATATTTAGATTTGATACCCACAACCTTTATCCTCCCCTCAGATTACAACCTATTCAGAGAAGAATATCAAAAATTTCCACAAACGACATGGATTCTGAAGCCATGCGGAAAATCCCAAGGCGCTGGAATTTTCCTCGTAAACAAACTTTCAAAGTTAAAGAAATGGTCTCGCGAATCCAAGAAATACATCCAGCACCATCTCTCGAGCAAAGATACATATGTAATATCTCGCTACATAGATAATCCGCTTTTGATCGGCGGAAAGAAATTCGATTTACGAATTTATGTTCTCGTTACCTCGTTTCGACCTTTAAAGGCATACATGTTTCGCAATGGATTTTGCAGATTTTGTTCAATAAAGTACGATACAAGCGTTACGGAGCTCGACAATATGTATGTACACCTTACGAATGTGAGTGTACAAAAACACGGTCAAGAGTACAATACGCAACACGGTGGTAAATGGAGCATACATAATTTGAAATTGTATTTGGAAGGGACGCGCGGCCGGAAAGTGACCAAACGATTATTCGAAGAGATACAGTGGCTGATAGTTCATTCTCTGAAAGCCGTAGCACCAGTTATGTGTAACGACCGTCATTGCTTTGAATGCTATGGTTACGATATTATTATTGACGATAAGTTAAAGCCATGGCTCATAGAAGTAAATGCGTCCCCATCGATGTCTGCTACGACCGTTAATGACCGAATCTTGAAATATAATCTCGTCGAAAATCTTTTATCGGTAGTACTTCCTCCGGATGGTGTCCCCGATGCAAGATGGAACAAAACTCCCAACGAGCGAGCTTTAGGGGATTTCGAGACACTTATAGATGAAGATTTTATGGGTAAAGGGATTTAGAAGTTGTTCGTGCTGAAAGGAAATGAAACGGTTTACGAGTATAATGGTCGTATTGTGAAAAATGATTTGTTTATTGTTATCATTAAATAAAATTTTAGAACAAAATGTTTTATTTTTAATAAAACAATCACAAAGCAACGTCACAAAATATTATAACAGAAAACGTTTTCAATAGTTATGATCTGTAACGGTGAAATTTATTATAACGTGAATTGGCGTCATCTCTCTCAATTAACTCCTCATCAATCAAAACATCGAAATCCCCTAGAGCCTCCTTCGTGGGAATTTTATTCCATCTTGCGTCGGGGATACCGTCGGGAGGTACTACCACGGAAACGATATTATCGATCAATTTGTATTTCAGGATCCTGTCATTATGCGTCGTCGATTGCAGAGAGGGCGACGCATTCACTTCGACGAGCCACGGCTTAAGGGCATTATCTATGATTATATCATAGCCGTAGCATTCGAAGCAGTGGCGATCGTTAGCCATAACTGGGGCCACAGCTTTTAAGGAATGCACAATGAGCCACTGCATATCGGCAAACAATTTTTCCGTAACTGAACGCCCACGAGTTCCTTCTAAGTAAAAACGGAAATTTTGTATGCTCATTTTGCCACCGTGCAGGCTGTTGTAATCACCGCCATGTTTCTGTACGCTCACATTCGTCAAATGAACGTACATATTATCTAGTTCAGTGACACTCGTGTCGTACTTCACAGTGCAGAATCTACAAAAGCCATGTTGGAACAAATACGCTTTTAAAGGCCGAAACGAAGTTACTAAAACGTATAATCGAAGATCAAACTTTTTTCCACCGATCAAAAGGGGATTGTCGATGTAACGGGATATTACATAACTTTCCTTGCTGCTGAATTGAGGATGAAAAGGGGTCTTTGCTTCACGCGACCATTTCTTCAGTTTGGAGAGCTTGTTTATCAAAAAGATTCCCGCACCTTGTGACTTGCCACACGGTTTCATTATCCAGGTGCTTTGTGGTGACTTTCTGTACTCTTCTACGAACATATTGTAGTCAGCAGGTAAAACATATGTCACTGGTATAAAATCTAGATGTGCGTAGCGCGTAACGATTTGGCCGTTAGGGAGAGTAACTTCGGCCTTCTCAGCTAACGGGTTACCTTCTTTTTCGAGTTCTTTCCGGTATCGCTTGATGTTCTTAACCAATAAATCTTTGCGGGACAGTTCGTAATGATTCGGGAAATGATTTATCATTTGATTATCATTCATTCGATATCCACTTTCGGAGCTGAAGATGTTCCGACAGTTTTGTGTAAAAGACCAGTAAAAATTCCATTCATCCTCGGGCCCCACTTGAACCCAACCCCGACGATCGAAGTTACTCATTATTACAGATTTCTCCAAATCGGTGCAATAAGTTACCCTACTTTTGTCCGTAATGATGGGTGACGCGATTTTGGCGAGAGCGCCTGGCTGAATCTTTTTAGAATCTTGATTCATTTTTATAACTGTTACATATAAATATTTTATTTAAAGAAATAAAAATAAAGATATTAAAAATATATATATGTAGACTTTCTAATAATTTACTAACGTCAACATGACATTTTTGATTGAACTCTATGTATAACGAACAAAAATAAAAAAAAACCTATTATGATAAAATAGGTACCGGCAGAATGAATATTTTCAACTAAGTTATTGTATGTTTAAAATATAAATTATGGTAGCTATTATAAATGATTTTTTTTTTTATAAATGATCTTAAATTATACGGGTAGTTCGTAAAAATGGGTGTATATTAGCTTTAATAAGCAAATTAAAACAATTGTTGATTTACGGTCACGCGATGAAAAGGGCTTTTCCTCGGAGGGCCGTTATTCGAGCGGTGTGATGTGAAAAACGGAAGCCATTGTGTCTTCAATTTGCCAGCTAATTTTAGTGGCGACGTCTTAGGCAGGTTGTCACAATATCTTTGCCATGTTTGCTTTCGAACGGACAATAATTTTATTATTGGTCATATTAATTTTACTCATATACCTAAAACAGCAAACGATGTTTTTAAAAATTTTCTCTGATAGATTGTCACGGGTGTGTACAGAGGTTAATCCAGTGCCGAAGATGAATTCAGAAGATACAAGTTTTAACGTGAATTAGTTTTTTGGATAATGGTATAAGAAATACTTATTAATTGGGTCGTCTTTTGTTAATTCAGAAAAACAATACCTTTTATTATACTGGCACTTCTTGTCAGGTTCAGTTTGTCCCTTTCATTCGGCTGTAAATAAAATATATTGGGATTTGTTTTAGCGAATAAAAATATTATCCTTTGCCTTCATCATACACGTGTCAGCCTTTTTGATATAGGTGTTGGATTTTATTACAAAGGAACAAAATATAATTTGAAGAAGTCTCTGGAGACAGCAGAGTTGAACGCGGTGTTATTTTGGAAATATAATTAGAACATTTTTACCATGAACGTGTGATTTTAAAATCGTATTTATCTTCATATTTTCTGTGCCACTGTCGGGCTTGGATTTTTCTAGATCTTAATGTGTATATGTATATCAAAAAAATTTCGACGACAATACGTGTGTATAATAAAATCAACATTGATACCGACAGACAAATATTTTAAAATTTGTAGAATTTAGAACAGTCAGACATGAAACTAATACAACTGCATTCGTTTTATGACTGACTGTTCTAAATTATCATAAAACTTAACGTAACAACATGCCTGTAATCCTCGAAGGGGTAGGCAGAGAAATGTAGTACGCTCCCACATTTCACCAGTTAGTTTACGGACTATGGAACAGGTGGTAAGCCTATTGCCATACACCGGGCACAGATCCAGACTCCGAGTCACTAATAGAAATTCTAAATTAGAAATATCCAATAGTTGGTACCAGATCCAGGACCTCTCGATCGGCAGTCACGTTTGTAACCAGTCGACCAACGAGGCAGTCTATCATAAGACTTGACAAACTAAGTACAGACATAACCTACAAACACATTTAGTATTATAGGTATAGGCAATGTATTGTACGAGCGATACGAATATCCACCATACTGACAGCCGCTATACCAGTTTGTGAACACTGTCAATGTCGACAGATTTCCAATTAACGCTTCAGTATTCGATGCCCAAATTAAAAATCTCGCTTACCAAATTACAGTTTCGCATGTAGAGCGGTATCATGGTATCTATGAAAGGCACAGTATCTTCAATTTGACGAAGGTAACAGTTAAAGGAAACTTTTAACAATTACTTTTAACAATTATTTTGAGTAAATCTTGCAAGTAATATTTACTATTAGGAAACAGGGTTAAACTTTCCTAGATTATTGTTGTAACGCGATTAGTGTATTCTCAAGAAACACGTATTAGTTATGTGAGAAGTAATGCCACTAACTTATATCATGTATCTTGTAAACGATTCATATCGTGGAGAAGCCTAACAACTAGGTATAGAAAGCGAATAATATTCGGCTTGCTATAAATAACTCAGCAACTGAAGTTATTAGCGAACGCCGGGAACAAACAGTCTGGAGTGGGAAAGTATTTCGCGCAATAAGCAACTCCCGCTACAAGCTACATATATCTGCATGATTACTTTGAGAAACTGATATACGCGTAACAGAATGCAATTTTCGGTTTTTGTGACACGTTTCTGCTTTTCAGGAGATAGGTTCACACGTACCTACTATTTACAAGAACGGAAAGCATTTATAGCGCTGGAAGTGTCGAATTTACCAATTTTGTGTTCAAAATTAAATATATTTAAACGTATCGATTGTTATACGTTCGATTTTTATAACTTTCACAAATATAACTTATTTATTTAAACGAATTCAAAAACAACGGCCTACATGGTAATATTGGTGTTATATTAATAGCCAAGGGGTTGTTACTGAAAACGTAACATCACGCCTGTAATCCCCGAAGAGGTAGGCAGAGGAAAGCAGTAAGTACTATCCCACGCTTATTCTGAGTTTAAGCCTTCTTATTATGAGAGGAGGCCCGTGTCCAATAGAGGAACGAGGATATACAGAAACAATTGTTCTTGTAGATAATATACCGGGGTAATCGTTAAGTGTGCACAGGCGATTATTCCGTAACTATTACAGATATCAAAAAACTTTAAACTGATATCGAAAGTACTCTACCTAATGAGTAAAATGACAATAATA
>DWFV01002232.1:0-10112 GCA_018246775.1 Parelbella machaon machaon | reverse complement strand
ATAACAATAATTCAGCGTTTAAATATCTGTGTGTGTTACGAATTTGTCCTATGTCTGTATACGGGTATTAATATAAACATACAATAATATATTTGTGACGTATATAAAATATATTGTTAATAAATGAAGGTTATTTCGAAATATACCACCCGCACCATCACAGCCCGTATCCACAGTTAATTGGGTAATGACTTTTGACTAATTTGCTGCCGAAATTAACTCTGGGAGGTCGCCACAGTACATGATTAGACAAACAATATATTTACTTGTAACTTGACAACGTAACCATTTTTTCGTATTTACAATTGTGAATGATTATATTATATTGCAACATAATTATGTTGCAATATAATATTTATTATAATAATACGTGCACGTATTTTGGTGGTTTTGAGATAATATTGGAAACAATAAAACAATGGCGGCGGGGATGGGGTAAATAATTAGGTTTTGTGTTGCATTGCGTCACGCGATAAGCATTTTCAGTAATTACAGGTGCCGAGGCGCGGGCGGTCATGTGAGTGTGGGCATCAGTACATGAGTTCAGTTCTCGAATGTAGTAACGTTGGTACATCGACAATTTACTATTCCTTATACGTACATATAGATATATTGTCGCGTCTATTTCCTGTAGAGGTAGGTAGAGATTAAAGATTTTTATCGACTATAGTCTTGACGAACTTCTTTCGTCTCTTTTACTTTCATTACTCTTACATGTTCGTCTATTTTTATGTACTTTCTTAAACACGAAGATACATATTCCAAATAGACTGATAATCACATGATGAGTAATCACCGTGGGGGTCGCTTCTAACCCCTCTTTAATACTTCTCAACACATGTATTTAGAGACGCGTATTGTAATCGTAAGTTATTGACACTGGATACTGAAGAGATGGAGTGTTTTTGCCGCCAACACAAACTTCATTTTAAATTTAACTTCGATTCGTTGTGCAAAATTTGCTTTAGAAACAAGGCTAATATTACACCTGTTCACATCAAAACAACGGAGCAAACACTAAGATATTGTGACTGGGTTGGCTTGCTTAGAGTTTCGACGTGAAAAGGAAGATCATTGAAGTCAAGTAACTAGGCTTGAGTAATGGTCAGAAGCAAACGAAATTAAACTTAGATAGCGATATCCATATCTTTAAAAACCTCATACACGGTTATCTGAAATCGTACGTTTGTACTTCTGATAAACAGACAACAGATTAAGTTCATACATATATAAATCTCAAATACATACCTATGTAAGTTAATTTAACACCCTAATATAGAACACATTTTCGTGCTTATTACAAAAAATATTTCTTTCGGGTGGGAATCGAACCTATGAACCCAGTTCAGTAGCGATGGTCAGATCACTAATTATTGGACTGACAGCTTAGTCAAATGTTTCAGTATATTTTTGAAAGTATCATAGTGGATTCGGAATATAAGTGTCTTCAGTTGTTTTTTATGAGAGTCAATTAATTGCTTCATTGTGTTTGGATTATCTTTCATTAACTATTGTTTTATATCTTTGTTCTCGGAGCAAATAGAGGGCGAAGTGTTGGTTCTCTTCAAAATTGATGCTGTTGAGGCAATAGACAAGACTTTGTCTGATGCTCTGCGATGTTATTAATGAACATAATAATATCTTTACACATTTTAATAGTACCGACATGTTACGGAGTGAGCTTTGTACGTTTGATACCCAAGAAGAAATGAACACTCTGGTTCCATTCACATGGAGCCACACAAAGGGTTTCACTGTCTATCAAACTCAATACTGTTTAGGTGCAATCTAAAACTTCCCTAGCACCTAAATTGTCGCCTTAACTCCTCGCGCGAGAACGCCCTAGTCTTCGCCGTGTTTATTTATAAAGAAACCGGTCAGACGAGGGGGATATCTGTTATTATGAAATTTTCCCTCGCGAAGGTCGAACATGACATAGATACGCGATGCTGGTTAATTGCCCAATGTATTTTTTACAGCGTTTCGACAAGCGGAGCGGGGCCGCACGACCTTGCGTCTTATCGCCGCTGCGTTACTAGCGCACCGGGCGCCGGCCGCACGGCACTCGTAACGGTCAATTTCATAATCTTACGGAAGGACCGACACGACGCTGTGCACGTGAACTTGATTATTTAAGGCACACCGCTCCTACATTGTGTCCCCGGGTTATAGTTACGTGTACATTTCCGATTTTATAACGTTGTGTGTTCCCGTGGGAAGCTTTTGTAACTATGACTCGTACCTGTTCACGCTTCCAATATGTGAATATCATTTCTATGTATCGTAATTTGTCGTGAAAAATTTATGGTAAAGGAAGACATCGTGAGGAACCCGTACACCGTACATTTTTTATAAAGTTTTTATAATGGTGTGTAAAATCTGCCAACACAAACTCGGCCAGCATGGCAGACGACGATTTTATCAACTTTCATTCTGAGAGGAGACGTGTAGCTAATAGTGGAACGATAAAAGGGTTGATGTTATTGATTATATCATAATATGATATACCCATTAACATTCCATGATATGATATGATTATAGCATTTAAAATGGAGACGTGAGCATCGATTATATTATGTACCTACAATAAATACACCCTCCGGTCACAGTATAAATGTGTCTTAAAAACGGAAAGTTATTTATAAATGTTTTTTAATCGTAAATAAAATTACATACGCTATTAAACATTTATCGTAGCTACAGATAACGTAAACATATTATTAAGCATGTGATTGTGGATCTGGAGCTACGTCAAGGCTTGCGTTAATATCGCTTACTTTATTGTAAATTTACTTTACAAACAAATTGATTATCGTTTATTGAAGGGGCGAAATCGATTTCTTATTAAAAGTGTGTTGTCGTTATCGAATCGTGTAGATAGCTGGCTCGAGTGGATGCTCTGTGCGAACGATTGTAGGCACTGCATGTGACACTTGAGTAAACAGCGCCAAACACTCCATTGTGGGATTGTGACGCGAACAAAGCGAGCGTCCAATGTCATGCTCGCGGCCAGACAGAAACCTCTTATTGTTTCTGCGCGACCGCGTTAAAGCGGTGTACGCATCGTCCGCGCTACCGATACCCGTGTGAGCAGATGGAGTATCACTTCTACGAGCTACATGTATTGGCATACTGTCGCGTGTGCTGCCTGTATCGTGTGCAGTCCCCTTAGTGCACAAAGAAAACAAACGCGTTACTTCTGCAACACGTATCGCATGTTTGTCCAAATCGCCCATTTCGCCCGCTCGTCTTCCTATTGTGACGCTCGAGTTCGCGAAGTTTCAAATGGCATTGTTTGAAAATGAATCATTTTTCCGCAACATTTATATAACATTGTTATCCGCTTATTCTTTTTTGTCATCTCGATGAGGTTTTCATGTTAATTGTTCGTTGATTCTCTCATTTTACTCCTTGAATTATGTTTTTAGTTTTGTGAAATACACGTGAAAATTTATATTTTATGATGTAATGGAATTAATAATTCTCAAATATGGACCGACATAACAATGCGGTTATAGAACAACAGATCTATAATCACAATGAAATACAGTTCGAACTGACTAGTGTGCACTGGATACTTCTTGTTTGAGTAATATTTAACAGCTTCCGAGAATCTGAACTGTCTGAAGTGAAACTTTCTCCGTTAGCTACTGCAACTTCTGACCAAACAACCTAAACGCCTCATTTGTGTTACATCACATTCCAAATTTATGTTGAAATATACGTATTTATACCTAATGCTTCAATCGATAGCCGATTCAGATTACGTATGATCGAACTAATTAAGAAGTAGTTAGGTTAGATGGTTTGAGTGCTGTCGGACTGCGGCAGCCGCTCTCACGGTCAACGATCCAAAACTCGAGTCGTAACAAGAGCGTGAAATTGCCATGGCGTGGGTTTCGATTTGCGAATGAAGCTTTATTTCCTGCTATATATACAATAGAATGCAGTGAACAATTACGTAAAAAAATGTCGGAAACGGGCTGGTAAACGTGTGGAGTGAACTATCACGGCCTCGCCACTGCGCCGACAGACAGGGCGGCGCGGCGCCGGTCAAAGTCACTGCCAGCTCCCTGCACCTGAATATGTTCTATGCCAACTATTACTTTATTGTTATTCAATTATACAATGATTGCTTATACTTTCAAATACGCCGTAACAATTTTTATTCAATAAAAATTTAATTCATTACTAGTATTTTGCAAATATACTAAATAATTTAAATAAGTGACCTTATACTTAAGGGCCCTTTTGTCTCGGCATCTGAAGTGACCACAATTTCACGCTCGTCGATACTACACCTAACACCAAACGTAATTCACCATAAAGCGCCTAACGGGCCTCCGTCGTCACACCGTTGATTGGATGGCACTTACACCAATTTTGACCGTAAAGTAATTGTTACAATAACAATTCTGTTTTGGTCTGAAGGGTGTTGTTGCCAGTTAGAGACATCTCGGACCTCGGAAGTACCAACACCCCTGTAACAACTTTGACTATAAAAGATACTAAGTTGTACGGATTGGGTTTATACTAACATGTTTATCGGACTAACGATACTAACAGTCCTGTAGTCCTTTACTTGATTTAAGTCTAGTAATCGTTTTAACTGGTGAAACGTGGAAGGGTACTACATTCCTCTGCTTACCACTCGGGGAATTACAGGCGTGATGTTGCATTGACGTTTTTAGCAACGGATGCTAATTGGACTAACCATCACAGTCCTATTCCTAAAATCCTGTATGAAGACGTTTTCTGTCCACGGGCGGCAACAATCACCTGTGAATGCTGGATACTTGCTACTTCCCTTAAAAAAGTCCACCGTTATTATGTTATATCTAAGTCTATAAAGTTATCTAACAGTGTTCAATTTACGCAAATTTCATAATTCGACATGTCTAGTAACGTGCATAATAAGGCATTTTTGTAACGTCATTCTCACAATGACCGCTTTAGTGTGATGAGGTAAAAGTGAAAATGTTGCTCTAGTTTATGCAACTCATCGTTAATATTGTGAGAGATATGATTTTAAAGTGAGCTTCGCGTCGACCACAGCTGAACAAACGACCACTCGATATTGCGCAAATGTTGGTAAGTCGTCATAATGTGCAGATCTTTCGCTTCGTTTCTTACACCGTCATCAACTATGTTGGAAGTTGTTGACAATGCACTATCGAGTTTGTGCTTCCATTTATTATTTTAGTTTTTTAGAGATTGCTTTATTGGAGCTAGTGAGAAGTTTATTAAATTGTGGGTAAACTCCCTGTATTAAAAGTTCGAGTTCAGGCTAGTGTGCTGGCCGTCTGTAGAACATAATTTAGCATTGTAAAATAAAAAAAAGGAAACATCCAATATTCGTTGAACATTATACTCAATACACGACGTTATAACATCTTATATCATTTAAACGCAAAAAGGATATTTCGTTGTAGATATATGTTAAATTTCGTGTTACGTCGACGTTGAACCGCTTTCAACCAACGTGAGCGAGCAAGGTGAGGCCATTCAATTGGCTGCCCTCGGAGACAAGTAGTCACTCGCCCTTGATCCGAATGCGTCTTCGCATCAATTGCCACTGTATTGTTTGCCGCTGAGAATACCCCTCCTTTTAAAGATCCTTCGTCCATTCATAGCGTATATTACTTTCATATTCATCGTACTGCGTGCGCGACGTCGTGAATGGCAGGGACGTTCGTTTGGTCAGGACGAATGATTTAGTCTACTTGCCAGAGTCACTTCCGTTTTTATTTTGTAGTGGTCTGGCTAGTCTCTGCCCATTTCATTTGGTGTCGGCTCTCGACGTCGTTATTTCGCCAGGCGCCTCGGTTCTTTGTCCTTGTGTCATTCACTTGCGCTTTCTTCACTACGTTGTTGATGACTTCCCATCCACTTTTGAAGGGGTATTCCTCACTCTCTAGTCATAATATTTGTGTGGTCTCAGTTCGTTCGGTTCTCTGTTACGAAGCTATATTGATGTTTAAATAAAGAGATAGCCTGCAGACATTTTCTGTCTAACATTTTAGAATCTTGTTTTATTACATTCTCGACCCCGATCTACCTGTCACGACACGTAAAAAAACGTCGAGTAGAGATGTTGCGCGGCTGCAAATCGAGATAGAATGCACGCAACCGTTATACAACCGAGCCGGACTAGTTCGGACGCAGTTTTGGTTGACCCTGAGCGACCCCGATTGCGGCAACGACTCTCCGCGCTGTTCCGATACATTTGTCATCTTATTTGAAATTGTCAACCGTTATAGCGAAACCGTCATGCGTTGAAAGTACGCGATCAATGTATTCGTGGAAGTTGCTTCGATTTCCCATATAATATTTTCATTGCTGCGAGATAAATTAATCGAAGGACACGTAGTCATATTCGAATCCGTACTATTAAATTTTCGAGATATGTAACTGAAGGTATGAGTATATATACACTTACAGTCCCAACGGTCTAGAAGCTTCCGTATCCGCAGTTGGGTCCGTTATCGTTGATTAGGGAATTAAGAGAAAGGGAGTAACGAGCAGCGAGTAGTGACGGCGCGGCGGCGGGTCGCGACAAGGCGCGCTCTTTGTTTGCAGTCAAATCGCGTGTGCTGTGTCAATGAACTTGTGCGCCTCGCCCGTGCAATAATCGCGATGCCTACACTCCGATAGCGACCGGTCGGCCGGCGTTTTTCTACTCGCGAGACATACATTTACATCTCGATCTAACATATTTTCGCCCTTGTCACTTAATATTTCTTCGGTTTGTTCCATCTTCTTGCCAACATAGGTAATATCTTGCTTTAGAACGAAATTATTTCAGATTTGATCTAATACAATGTCATTGCTTTCAAATGAGACCTTCTTTATATGTGTAAATAAATTTGTTCTTTTCATGACGTACAGCTCAAGTGCTACTCGAATGTACGAGAAAAAGATAGTGTGAATATCGATTCACACTATCTTTTTCTCGTATCGAATCATCGAACGTTCATTCTGTACGATCAAACATATCGATGTTTGATAGTACAGAATGAACGTTCGATTGAGTACCTATTTATGTATGTGTGTGTGATGAGTGTCCGTCGGGCTTTCCTTCGGGCTTCCAGTGTTTCTCGTACATTCCATGCGTAAGCGATTTGCATTGTCCACGCCTCAATGGAGCTATTGGCGTACTGGCTAATTGCACGTATAATAGATTCAAACGTACATGTTTGATAATTATGTAATTCTATTTGTCAATACGATATGGAATTACTACGGACATTTCTATTCAGAGAACTTCTCTACTATTTTCATTATTTATACCGTATCTATTACGTTATGTATATCATTATTTATTATGCGCTTTGAAAGTACGGTTTTGAGTTAAAAATAGTAATGTATCATAAATACATTGTGAGTTGAATGATGTACAAGAATTAAATTAACATGCCATATTACCTTCCTATTTTAATATGTAAGTTGCCTCATTTTTCTAAATCGTCCTGCGAATAACTCAATTTTAATTTCGTTTGTTAATAGCTATAGGCATATGTACGTGTAGGTAACGGCAGTATTTGGCATCCTTGTAGTGCTATCGTAAAACGATATAAGTTTTATCAAGCCAGTATCGAGCTCGCGTTTCGATACTTCGATGCTAATTGTTTCTTATCTAGGCTCAATTTTATTATGTTAAGTCGTACCTATTAACATAAATTCAAGGAAACCGTTCCGGACTTGTACCTACGTATGTATTATTCGTATATTTTGCAACTACCTCGTATGTTTATGATTATTTTTTTGCTAAGTAGGAGTTGTATATTATTTATTTTCTATATCCAGCAATGTTCCACGTCGCGCCGATTTTTTAAAATGACTGAGCGAATAAAGAAATAAATACGTCTCACACTAGCTCAAGGACGAAAATGTCCGTATTGAATTTATAATTACCTCATTTACTTATTTATATCTAATTAGAACTGTTGCGAGTTTCTTCTACTAAATATACGAATTTAACACACGGGATACTCACAAACCTTCAGACATGCTAGCGATAACATCATCATCAGCCTACTCCCGTCCACTGCTGGATATAGGTTTCTCCAATGGCACACCACTGAGCTCGATCTTATACTCTACGCATCCAACCACTGTCAGCCACTTTGCGTATATCGTCTCTCTACTCAGCTAGAGAGCGTCCTACGCTACGTTTGCCAAGTCGCGGTCTCCACTCGAGAACATGTCTGCTCCAGCGGCTATCAGTTCTGCGACAGATGTGACCAGACCACTGCCATTTCAGCTTGCTAACCATTATAAGGTGCTAGCAATAACGCCTTCTATTAATCCGCATCCAAGTGCGCGACTGCACCTACGTCACTGCAATGACGATGGGCGGTGATGAGTGATCACTGTAAGGATATTGCCTTTTTGTATAGTAACGTAATCTCACGCCTATAATCCCTGAAGGGGTAGGCAGAGGAGTGTAGTACACCCCCATGTTTCACTATTTACGTTATTGTCCCATAGAGTAAATGGCCTATTGCCATACACCGGGCACAAATCCAGATTCCCAGTTACTACTAGAAATTCTAAATTAGAAAACTCCAATAGTACCCGACTCGGGATTTGAACTCAAGACCTCCCGATCGGCTGTCGCGCTTGCAACCACTCGACCAACGAGGAAATCAACCTTTTTGCTCTCAACGAGGCAGCCTTTTGTATAGAATTCGGATTATATTAACGGACTTAAGTAAGTGTACGTGATGTAGAGTTAATTATATGACGGAGAGGATTGGCGTGAGCAAATTCCACGTTTTCCTAGAGCTTATGCAAATCTCCGTCAACAGCGCGGTCGGGTGAGACGCGGCAGTCGCTCCTCGCTTATCTGTCTTGTCGGCGTCCTGTCTTAGCAAGACAGGAGTACGCGCGTATTGTAGTCGTCCTACAGGATCTCATTTCATATGTTTATTTCTCATTGAAGAAAAGAGTCCATTATTTATGCGAATTTAAATACAAAAATATTATAGAGGAAAGAGATCATTATTTTGAAATGTCAGTGGAATCGTTCTTTTTTACAGATGTATTAAGATAAAGTCGATCGGATGTTAAGTGGTATTGGATTGGACAGATTACGACTGCGTCACTGGCTCTGATGACTGAGCGGGTATGGCCTGTGCGCTGAAAGAATGACAGAAATACGTGCAGCAGTGTTCATAAATAAATTAATGGTATTTGACATGACAGGCACAGATACATTTGTCGCGTGGTGCACTCTGTCTGCCCCGTGAAGGTTTTAGCGTCATAATACAATAATACTTAATAAAAAATTGTATTTTATATAGCTTTAGAAAGTACGATATATTGTTACAAGTGCTATCGTCATACGTAGGTACATAACTGATTATAAACAATAATTGCAGGTAAGTTGTCACTGATTAGCAACGAGTTGCGATAATTGTAATACAATGTCATACTCTAACTAAACAAACGAGTCAGACCGGTAAACTCCCTCCATATAAGTGTTTGTTTTTTTAGTGGTTTCCGAAATTCATAGTATAGCTTAGAATAAAATCAAGTGTATGTCATTCGGTTATTTATGAATGTAAGAATAACTTCATTCGTTTATTCTATTAGGGGTCATTTCATTCTGATCAGCGGCGCATAAATGCCTATTCACAGGCCGTGAAAAGTCTCTACTGTAATCGATAAAAATAATCTCCGCAAATCCCTTCTGTAGCGGTGTGTTGGAATATACTTCAGAGCTCCTACAGTTGCTCGAGAGACCCGCGTGCAGGAAAGAGCTGTAAAATGGTTTCCATCTCCAATTATATTCAAAACATCGTGATTAGACTGGGTAAGAATATATCAAATTATTTATTTGACTGAACACACGGACGTAGTCTTAGCAAATTATTAATATTTAAAGCTCGGTAAATATCTAGGAGCTCATTAAAATGCATATAATTAATTTATTATAAAAACATTACATTGCCAAATGTTAATGAGAAACAAAAAGTATAATTAATCCCAAGAAGTAAATAATGTTCATTGTGTTTTAATTTATGCGAAATCTATGTTATCGTAATAAAATTGCTAAATCGGCGTTTTTGTAGAAACAGTATTGTTATAATAAATACATATAAAGTGTA
>DWFV01002231.1:0-10112 GCA_018246775.1 Parelbella machaon machaon | reverse complement strand
CCGCGAACGTACTCGTTGCGTATCTTATCGAGCCTCGTTACATCGCACATCCACCGAAGCATCTTCATTTCGGCGACTTGGATTGAACGGATATGGCTTTGTGTCATAGCCCATGTCTCACTCCCATAGGTTAAAACAGGTCTTATTGTCCTCTTATATACCAGGCCCTTAAGTTTCACTGGCATCCTTCGGTCACAGGTAACGCCAGTCACTTCCCGCCACTTTAGCCAGGCAGCTGCGATTCGGTGTTGTATATTTACCTCCTGATGGCCTGATCAGATTGGCCTATATATATGTAGAAGTCTTATTATGTAAAACCATCAAATTCAACAAAATGATTTTGAACAGAACAACACAAGATGTGTATTCCAATGAGGTTTTTAATTCATCTAATTTAAACCGTGATTACTTGTTCATTATAATACGACTGTAAATTACAAGCCTTGTTAGCGGCAAAGTTTATCAATAACGTAGAAAAAGTCAGAGTACTTAAATATATGTATATATAACTTGTAAATAATTCTAAACTTAATTATTTGAACGAAAGTTTAAATGACAAATTATAAAGAATTTAAGCTCCGTAACGTTTAAAACCAACGCTCTACATATTTTAAACTATGTATTAGAATGGTTATTCCCAACACAAAAAATGGCAACGAAATCACCATTTTCCTTAACCATCACACAGCGCCGACAACGCGAGACCATAGACCTGTCTCCTTACACATAAGCGAATTGAATGATGCATCGACATTTGTGGGCCAAGCGGCTGATGTGAGAATGTAATTTTACCGGTTATCATTTTTATTCACCGAACGCAAAGCGATTTCACTCTTGCTTTATTTGCATACGACTACGATGGGCATGGGGTACTTGTATTATATAAACACATGTAAGCCGATCCAGTTCTCGCAACAGCCATAACTCAATCTCATACGTTTGAAATATTTCAAATTTTATGACTGGTTTCCAAATAAAACTGTTACAAACGTGTCAACATCATTTTCAAATAAATAACCGAAGCAAATTTCATCACTAGCAGCTAACTGATTAATCATTCAACTTTTAAATGAGCTAATCAAATCTCAAATTACTATAAAGGCACACGCGATGTCATTTCTTAGTGTGAGAAGTAAATACAACCATTGTGGTAGATGTTTGTAAAAAACGAAACTTCCCCATTATAAATCCGTTTACGACTGTCATATGCGCAGAGTAAAAACACGTATGACGTTTTAACACACATTATTAGCGGTAAGAGAGACATCTCAAAAAAACCCTGTCGGGCCAGCCAAGTCGTGACATTAAAACCCGCTGAGCTTCAGCATGGTTTCATTTTTTCTAATCGTCCTCGGTTTTGGATTTGTTTATCCAACATATACATAGACAGGTGTGTTACTTTTACACGTTCGTACTTTATACCAAACAAATACAGTAAATTTTATACGCAAATACTTATTTTATATAGCTTATAAAAATGTTGATAGCGTATCAATCATCTTGGTTATATCAGCTTCAATTTATAAATTTAACGTCAGTACCCGTCCGTAGAACGGAACCTCAAACATTACGTGGTATTTGAGAAACTGAAGCACGAATGTCAATACACTTTGCGAAACGATTTTAAATCGATACCCGTTTAACCCAAATCCTACTTTGTCTGACGATCTTCAAAACTGTATCAACGACTTGCAGTAACCCACTTATAATTCGCTCGGCAATATCGCAATCTTTAAAATTTACGTTAAAAAGACCGCAATATCGGGATGTACTATAAATAAATCTGTCATATTGAATTACATCATTTAAAAATAACAAGTACATTAAAATGGCATGTACCGTTAGTGAATATTACACGAAAACAAGTTCAGGGTCTCGGCCGAAGCTTTACCGGCCTACCTTAAATATACTAAAGTCCCGCTATTTGTTTTAATTTTGTAAATCGAAAGCTCGGCGCCCGAGGCGAGCGATTGTGTAACACACTTCATACAACGCGACCTGACTGCTCACGTGTTATCTCTTTAATCACCACTAAATAAATACAATCTGGACACAATAAACTTTCAAAACTGTAACATAGAACGACGATTACCTAGATACGTACAGGCTTAACTTACGTTTTTCGGAAAGGCCCGACTAGTTTCGAACCTATATGAAATACTTCTTCATGAGCTCCCGACGGTTGCAGCGAGGTCGCGGCGGAGATTGATTTTAATAATGATATAGTACGGATTACGATATATACGAGACCGGCATATAAATACCCCAATTACAAAATGGGAAGTGTTCACAGTTATTTGTCTCACAAAACATTACTATTCTTTGTCTCTAAATATGATATGTCTCTAAATATCATAGTTACGAATGTACATCTGCATGGATGGCACTATAAATAGACCAATGGTCGCTTCAGGAGATGAGTACATAGCTAAATTTCCAACGGTTTCCATTGTTGCATACTTAATTTTTTTAGCGTGCCAGGTAAACCTCTTAAAAAAGAAGATTTTGTATGGCCTTAGCAATATTTTAAGCATCTCTGTGTCTAAAGTCATTTAAACCCACATTTGTATAGATAAGCGAGTTAATTTTCAATTTTGTTTTAGAAACTTTCTGTATTAGGTGTTTGTTCTGAAATCTCCATTACCGTAGCACTTTATCACAAACGAGCGTGTATTATCATATATATGTACATATTGTCACGTCTATTTCCCACAATGGTAGACAGATATTAAGAATTTCAACCTGCTACGATCCTTACAGACCTTTTTTCGCCTCTTCCACATTCATTAAGTCGTCATACATGTTCGTCTATTGAAGGAACTATTAACTTGTATGTATATATATACATGCGTAATATAAACGTGTGTGTAATTGTATTCATCGAGTGGACAAAGAAGCACGTGCAATAGTTTTTCCTTATTTATTACCTAATGACTGTATTCTTAAGTGTAACCGATAGTACAAATTGGACCCCTAGACATAAATGCTTGAGATCTATGTAGACCAAAGTAAAATATTTATTTATTTTAACAAAAAATGTTGTAGAATGTCCGTAATAATAAAAAGGTTGCTACTACAAATATACAAACATTTAATTATGATAAAATCAATTTTACAATCATTAAATTACTGTATGCCACAAAAACGATTATTTTATTTTGAAACCAATGTTTTTTCGCTTCGCTAACATTAAAATCAAAAGATCCGAACTAACAACGCTAACATTCAAATAAGGTCTAATTTCAATTAAAAAATAATAAACAGTCAGTCTAAAAGCGCCAAAAAACAAAAAGTTATATGCAGTCAAGAAACGAAATCGTAAAATACAATAGAATACATAAAAATTCTTGCTTCACATATTTTATTTAGAAATCGCATTCCAAATATTGGTACTAATCTTTTTAAATTGATTAGTCGTTACACCGAAAATCTATATTATTTACGTATACGATGATAAAAATTTATAAGCACTTGGAGCTAACTTTTCAATATGTACTCGTACCTAGAATAAAACAGACACAACTGTAGTATAGAAATTGACTGTGACGTAGACTTGTCATTTGGTTTACTAATCCTAGATATTTTAATCCGTTTTAATCAGTTGCAATCCACGCCGCAGTACCGTTATGTGGCGCGCACTACGCACGTACTGCGGGGCGCATCATCCGCAGGCTGCTATCATCCAGTTTTATTAAACTCTATAAAAGTAACATGAAATATCAAAGTAATAACATTTTATTTCATGCTTTTATCATTTTTTTATTGACATAAATAGTTTTATTGAAACTAATAGGTACTAAGTAACGTTCTAATTTTATAATTATTTTGTAATTTTATAATTTGTAGAAGAAGCATGTCAAGCATATATACATATTTTTTATTTAGCACTCGATGCTCTTTATACACCGCGGAAAGAACTTGGCTTGACAATGTGATAACAATAATAAAAATTGTATCTTATATTGTGAGCAAGTCAAGTAATTTGCCTATAGTAGTGCCTTAAAAGCATATTTATGTTACGTTGAATCGTGGTACGAGAAATTAAGCCTTCAGTCGGTAAACGACATTTTCCTCATAGATGTATATAATTGTTACATAATATGTGAGAACATTGCACAGATGTATATGTTTATTGTTGAAATATCTTTCGAATTATTACACAAAAACTTAATAGATAACCACGTTATCGAGGCCCTGTGATGAATTACTATGAAACTAAATTATCATATTCATTTTTTATGAACGTAACGAGAAATAGTATTATCACAGAACAAGAACTCATCCCGATATATGGCAGCATTGCGACGTTGATTTCTATTCATGAGATTTAAAAGTCAAAACCGGTGATGTCACAATCGATACGCGCCCAGTGGCGTGTATACGTGACTTGTGTATGAGGTCGTTATTTTCGAAAATACACTGTGTAATGTAACTATACTCCTATTTATTATAAATATGCAAACATTTTACAATGGATTCCATCAAATACACTTAAAATACTTGCCGAACTCCACGAAGGACAGTCATCGTTTAGAAAACCGGTATTGTCTTGCATAAGTTCGTCAAGTGCCTATACACATTCATGTAATAAGTATATCGAGATCAGGATAAAGGTCAAAAGGACGAATCAGATTTCAGGCATTAGTGCACCTATATACCTAATTTGCTTCATCTGTAGATGTAAATTATATCAGTCATTAGTTCAGTACCTATATTGTCAGTCCAGATCCCTTACGGTGTCAAAAGAGAGCACCGAGTGCCAAATCTCTCTTTCCTGATCCTCTCTCTATCCTGACCTAATGTGCTTCTTCTACATTGTATAATAACAGTAGGTAATTTGCAATATGATGAACACAATTGAATAATTGATTTTTACACTAGACGATCTCAATCAACAGCACGCAACATTTGCATTCTGGAAATTGAACCCAATGGGTGCAACGATAATTGCTGATAAAATTGTTCAATAAACTATACAGAAGACAGAATGAATACAATAAACATTTTAACAAGCGGAGTTCGCTTCTTTCCCAATAGTTATACACTGTGTTGCACGCAAACACAATACTTGAATATTTCTGTCTGTATTTTGTAGACGAACAATTATTTTCATTTCATTATCAATTCACTTTTTTCTACTTCATACCACTTGATACTACTTCAATTAATTAAAAATTAAATCTAATATTAAATCATTCCACATATCTATGTATATTATATGTATGTAGTTGATATCATTATGGAAAAATCTTTATAGTCTAAATATGTAGATACCATTGTGACAAAAGTATCAAAATGATGGAATAAATGCCTAAATTATTACAGTTTTTTTTTAATAGACAATATTGTATGACAATTATATCGTCACACAAGATGCGTCACGCGGTACGAGGCATTCGGTAGGCAGAGAGCACAAAATGTCGAAACTTTCTATCCTTAAAAAACTGACGTGTTTTTCACACATGCACCACTCAATATTGTTTAACCTATTAAAAGTTCGTCAGTTCAATATGTGGTTAGTAGAATTACAGACACGTCGTTGTGTTTACAGGAAATGGCTGGAAGAAATTTCTTTAGCGAACAAGCAGGGCCGAAAGCCATCGCTTCTGCGCGCGATGACCAAGGCCTTCTGGTTGAGTTACGCTCCTTCCGGGGTCATGTTCCTTATTCAAGCTCTTCTCCTCAAGTAAGTGGTTACTTAATAAACAATATATTTTATTATCAACACATGGCTCGGCACAACTTGTGAACCGTGTGTACGATACAATTGGATGAAATCAAATATTATGTTGGTCATTATGTGGCTCCCGTTATGATTAAATAATAAAGTTATGTACAAGTACTATCGTGAATTGAATGTATGGGATAAATTTTATTTGAGCTATTTCTCTCATGAAATCGTTTTGTAATTTAAAAATTTAAAATTTTTATACACCTACACTGATAATATGTGATCATTACCAAATAATCAACAACACTAAAATTATTGACTGATATGTAGGTATAAAAAAAATTTAACTCATTCACTTACTCATTAGGTATGTTAGGTAGGGTTAGTTTTTTTTTGACAAGATACATTGAAAACACTGTATTGAATATTCACTCAACGGTAAAATTTACCTAATATTAGTGCGAATGCCGTGATTCTCAATGTTCTGGCGTGGAGATCGCAACTTGGCAAACGTAGCGTAGGATGCCCTCCAGCTACTCGTAGATGGAGTGACGATATACGCAAAGTGGCTGGCAGTGGTTGGATCCGAAGAGCTGAAGATTGAGCTCAGTGGCGTGCCATTGGAAAGCTATGTCCAGCAGTGGACGGGAGTAGCCTGATGATGATGATGATGATTCTCAAATCTTCATACACCAATGTATTTTAAGAAATACAGAACTTCGAACATTGACAACATTTTCTAGGACGCAATACAATACATTGGTGTTTCTTCTAGACCTTTCCAGCCAGTAGCGTTGAGCTTGTTGCTGCAATACTGGGAGCCGGGATCGGATATGTCGTACGAGCAAGCGGTATACTGCGCGTCAGCCGTCATCTTCATGTCGCTGCTGATCGCCTTCCTCAACCACCACGGGACCTACTCCACTCAGCAATTTGGCATGAAAGTGCGCATAGCGGCGTGTTCTCTTATTTACAGAAAAGTGAGTTTTTTTTTCTCAATCATAAACATTTTCACATAACATAACTTCACGCCTATGCATCCTCAAGAGGGACACATAGGTCAATCGTGTAGTACACTTCCACGAATCGTCTGTTATATGTACAACCGTTTTTGCATATAAAAGCAATGTGTACAAAGAGATGATAAGGTCCTATAAAATATATCAAAGTAGACCGTACGAATATCAATATGTTAGTACATCAATTTTAATACATTATATATATATATTTTGAAAAGTAAATAAATCATACCCAAGTTTATCATAGTGCGAAATTAAATGATATAATTATAAAAATGTTGTTGCAAACTGTTTAATAACACGAATACAAAAATACTACTGAGTATAATAATCTAAATATAAATATACTGCTGACATACAAAGATATTAAAAAATATAAAGCCATTGGTATATACTATTTATTACTACTTATATACAACTTTATATAAACGATAAGAAGACTTTTTTATTACAACGAATCCACGATGTTGATTTTATTCGTGAACCACGATTCATACCACCACACTTTATCATTCATCAAACATATATGGTAGTTAGACAAATGTAAATAAATACTGCAAGGTTTTTTTTACAAGACACAACCACATATCACTTATAATTGTTAAAATTACCTATTATTATTTCATCCAGTCATCAGCAGTATTGAGGTTTACATACGAGTATAGATCGTCTCACGAAGTCCATTGCATGGTAGAAACTAGCACCGTTATATACACTTGCACAACTGACATGCTTCTTCTACCTACAACATTCTCTTCATACAGCACGCCATTTTCCGGTACTACTGATTTCCCCATCAGGCAGCGTTGGTTCAATACGAATATAAATATCAGCTATATTGAAATCATAATTATTCTATTAAAACTATAATATTATATGGCTTATAGACTATTATATTATATGATATATAACTATTATAACATTCACAGAATTATTATGATTTTAAACTCTCTGAATTGTTTTCCGAAAGAGAGTGTTTTTGAGATATTACACTCTAGTCGCAAATGAGCTATATAGGTACATATATTGCATGGTATGGTCGATGTATCTGACCGCTAAAACTGTCTTTTAGGTGATGCGCATGAGCTCAGGAGCGCTCGCGCAGACCACGGCGGGCCAGGTGGTGAACCTGCTGTCCAACGACGTCAACCGGTTCGACTACGCCTTCATCTACACACACTTCATATGGCTCCTGCCGTTGCAAGTGCTGGTTGTATGCTATCTCATCTACATCAAGATCGGTTACGCCGCGATAGTCGGCGTGATCGGCATCGTCCTGCAAACCATACCCGTGCAATGTAAGAATGTTATTTGTTATTAACATAACGTCATGTATTTGTGAAGTATTTTAGTGAAGAGGCATCAAGGGAGTGTAATGTGCTCTAACGATTTACCAGTTGTGTTATGCGTCCCACCAAAAACGGGCGATCCTTTTGCCATTAAGCGGGCACAAAATAGGCACAAATCCTGATTCCGAGCTACTACTGAGAATTTCGAGTTAGAAAAACCGTGTAATTATTTTGCCCCACCCAGGGTTGAACCCGGGACCTCTCGTCAGCATTCACGCCTGCAACCAGTCGACCAACGAGGCAGTCCACTTGGACAGTTAACTTCTCGTTATAGTCCGAATTAAACTTGCCTTTAAAACAATAATACTGAACATGACTGTTTGCAGCTTACATGAGCAAATTGGCAGCGAAGTTACGCATGAGAACGGCGTGCAAAACCGACGAGCGTGTTAGAATAATGGACGAAATCATCAGCGGCATGCAGGTAAAGAGTTCCATAGCAATCATGTGAGTAGCCATTATGAACATAGCAATAGCTGTTGGCTTTGACGACACAGACTGTGCTGAGCTCTTTTTGTCAGTTTTATTTCACAATAAATAGGTGAGAATATTATTAAGATTAGATTAAGTAAGTTTTTTAACATTTTACATATTTTTTACTTGTAGTAACCATACTTTCTGAAGAAATAAGTATGAATTATTGTTATTGTTATATCGAAAAAATATACCTACGTATACAAAAAAGCGTAAGATTTTTCCATATTCTCTAAAAATATTGCAAAACAAAAATATATTTTTTAATTCAGCAGTGATCGAGCAATCTCGCTCCACAGGAAATCCTGTCTAATGTTGATCTATTTTTGAATAATTTAAACTGTTTAGTATGCATCTTCAATTTAGAAAATACTGGTTTCTGATACAAATTCTCTGCCAATGTTATTAAGAAATTGGTGCTAGAAGTGGTGAAATTCAATAATGACTTAGTGAAACCGATAACAAGATAACTATTTCAAATTGCACGAATCGTCTTTATCCACGTAGTCGCTAACTTGTTCATGAGCGCGATAACTATTTAACCCACTTTTTACAACTTCCTCCGCAAATTTAATGGCACTTGCCGGCAGGGGAACGTCTGCCAAGCGCTGATAATTTTCTTGATGACTTTGACTTCCTTTTAATCTCTTATCAAGTATTTCTCAATCCATTAGCCTTTACTATATCGTTAAAAGCTTGGGTAAATTAATAACTCGTTGCCAAGTTCGGAGCTACTTACATGTGTGCTATCAAAATCAGCTTCAATAATTTATCGTTCAAGCGCTAACGTTAACTGTAAGATTTTGTAACAAAAGTAATTTCACTTTAAATAAACATCGCGTACGTTCCAGGTGATCAAGATGTACGCTTGGGAAAAACCTTTCGAGCAGGTAGTGGCAACTGCCAGGAAGAACGAAATCAACTGCATTACATCGGCCTCCTATCTGCGCGGGGTATACCTCAGCTTCATGGTGTTCACCGAGAGGTTAACGTTGTACATGACGTTACTTTCATATTCCTTATTCGGCTTCCAAGTCACCGCGGACATTGTAAGTTGCAATACGAATCGTTAAAATAATATGTGTTGTGTCGTCTTCAAATCTATAACAATGATATTTACAGGTATTCCCTTTGGCGCAATTCTACAACACACTACAAGGCACACTGTCCATAATAATGTCAAACGCAGTGTCGTTTTTGGCCGAGGCGCTGATATCAATCCAACGCCTTGAAGCGTTCATGCTTTTGGGTATGTGAGACCTGCGGGTCTCAGAACGAAATACGAATGCATGGCTCACGCCCGTCGCAAATGACAATGGCTCTCTTCTATCTATATTCCTACTGTATTCTTCCTGTAGTACACGAGTCCGACTTATAACACGACTCGATATCTTTTAGTAACACTAATTTTCCTCTTATAGCGTCTCTGAAATACTTTAACGCATTCATAGCTCAGATGTCGTAGGTAAGGCGATACAGATGAAAAGATAGATAATATAACACTAGTGCGTCCGGTTTCCACAGGCATTCCCGATGGCACAAATGTTCAACACCCTCCAAGCTTCAATTGCTATCATGTTGCCAACGAGTCTAACACAG
>DWFV01002230.1:0-10112 GCA_018246775.1 Parelbella machaon machaon | reverse complement strand
AAATAATAGACACAGTACTTCAGCACAGGTCCATATTTTAGTCATTTTTTCGTGTGGCATTAACATAATTTTTTTCGTTGCGTTTGTCGAATGTTAATTTTTTTAAATTATGTCCAAACACATACGCCCAGAAAACGTGCCATAACATACAGTTTATCGGCACATTTATTATAATTAATAGCTTCAATTAAACAAATATTTATTTAAAACGATTAAATTAAGGAAAAATCAATGCATATAAGGCCAAACATTTTTGTGAAACAAAATCTTTATACATAAGTATATGGAAATTCTGTGACAAAAAAAATATTTAAATATGATTTTGTACTTTATAGGTAACAGTATTATTTACTTATACCAACTAAGACGAATTAACGAAAGACATCATTAACATTTTAAGAATTCGCATTTCATTTAATAAAATTAGTTACGTAACATAAAACGTAACATCACGTCTGTAGTCCCCGAGGGGGTAGGCAGAGGAGTGTAGTACACTCCCACGTTTCACCAGTTACGTTTAAGTCTAATGGTGGTGAGCTTATTGCCATACACCGGGCACGATTCCAGACTCCGAATCACTATCAGAAATTCTAAATTAGAAAAATCCAATAGCACCCGACCCGGGATTTGAACCCAGGACATCTCGATCGGCAGTCGCTCTTGCAACCACTCGACCAACGAGGCAGTCTTTTTCACTACTCGTAAACTATCTACTATCTAATATAAAAACATCACATCACGCCTGTATTTCCCCAAAAGAGTGTGGTACTCTCCCTTTTAACCAATTTTAATATACGAGTACAGCCCATGTAGTAGAGGTGAACCTAATGCCATGCACTGGATACAAATCCAGATTTCGAGATAGGGAATTACAAGTTAGAACATTTCCAACAATACTTTGCCAGCCTCGAGGATCAAGTCCGGGACTTCTTACTCAGCAGTCATGCTTGTGACTAGTAGCATAATGGGGCAATCCTTTATAAAAATGTGTATATTAAGCATTTGATTGTTTTAAAATAATTATTCTTTGATTTGTTCATATTCCCAGTTTTAGAAATTAATCGCTCGTTGTGGAGAGCACTTACAGTGGTCCACATAAGGTACTGTACTTACGTGTCTGGTTGTATACGTTACAGCACTGGAATTAATTCTGATCCCTGGGTTACAGACTTTAAGAGACATATTGAGGTTTTGATTTTTATTACGGGTGGTTCAGCTTCTAGGACAATCGCCCTTCAATAGCTTTGTACAAGCTGGATATTCCTGGGTGTTGCATAAGTATGCACAAATTTCTTGCAAATATTTTGTAGGAGTTTCGTTCGTACCGAGTCACACGGCCGCGTGCTAGATGTTACCAAAACAAACTAAGTAAATCTCAGTAGTCTGTTACTCGATGTAAGGATACTCGACAAATGTCGACTGATTATTACTCTTATTATTAGCGTTATATAGTCACCACTTCCCTTAACGGGTAGAAAGCATATATCCATATCGTTAATTAAAAATGGGGAACACCTCTAGTTTTACATAAAGCTTAGTGAATAATTTGCATTCATATTAGGTACCTACTTAGTTCATGAAACTCGTGCCTATTTCAGTCACAATTTGATAACCATGTAGCACGAGGCAAACAAAGCACTCTACTATGTACAATACAGCCATCACTTATTGAATAATTACAAGTGGGAACATTTTCCGTGTCTGGTCGGTGTGGCGCAGTTGGTCGGCGGCGCTGCGGGCAACTCGCGAGGTCGAACGCCTGCGTTGCCAAATTTGAAGGGTGACGTCACTGCGGCCCGCCCGCGCCGAGCCGCGCCGCCCGCATCCATCCACTGCTCGCCACGTCGGCTTCTCGTTGAAAATTCCGCCGTATACTAATAGCGATGGATAATAAAATCTATATGTAAGTCGCAACGAACTAGTGTCGCTGACACTCCGTTGCGATGTATGAAGTCAGCAGTCGACAAAAACGGTCACGTTTGTTTGCAGCACGTCGGTCCATAGCTGCTTCGACGAGACAAAGTCCGGCTCAAATTACTTTAAGTTTTCCCTAATATTTACACGTTGATTGGCATTACGCAGTTGTCTATGAAGCAAAGAATAGAACGAACCTAAGAGAAGAAAATAAGAGAATATGAATATTTTATGAATAAGATTGTTGGGTTTTGGATGTTCTGCATTGTATTAATTTACATAATAATATAGTAATGTATATATGGCCACGATGATCTACATAGCGATAATAACAAATGAAAAGGATACAAAAATTGTTAACAGCGAACATTCTAATTTTATTACGTAATGCAAAATAGTTATGGAAGTAATTTATTGGCAAACAATCAGGCAGGTAACGATGTTAATTGGGTGTGTAGGTACTTTATTTTCGGCGATTAAGTATTTCGACCGATGACGACTTCTAACTTACAGTATTAGTCATCTGGGTTAATTCCTTTAGCTGTGATAAACATCGAAATATAAATGGACCCTGTTATTTGAGTCTCACACATGATTTGTATTTATATTGCTATTAGTTTCTAGCCGCGACTTCGGCCGCGTGGTGTCAATGTACTATTAATTTGATTAATTACAAAAATCTACACGCGACGGAGATATTATCTACACATTTAAAGGTTCGAACTGTCTCTAAACTAAACTTTAGCGTAGGGGGCCCAGCTTTCTGATCATGAAAGTATAATTTCATATAGTTTTACCACCCGTACTTCATCCTCATAGCGGTTGCTTTTAAAAAAATAAGTTTAGTTTTTAGTCTATATTCTTCCCTAGGCTTCAAACTATTTTCACAGCAAATTGCCAGACAGACAGTTACTTTCGCATTTTTAATATTAGTATGGATACGACGAGCATCTCGCGATCAGCAATATATTAGAGCATAGTATCGTATATACTCGTGGATGAGAATTAGAAAAATGCATGTTTTTTTTTTAAAAAAAAACGAGCAGCTACTGCATTATCGACATTTAAAGAATATACATATGCCCGAGTGTATTATTGCTATCGGTCCTGTTTGGAGCAGAAGACGTGTCTGCGCGCCTCACACTCCCCGCGCCAGGATCTCGTTACTGGTTGTTTGCGCGGGAGTCGCACAATAGACATTGTGTGCGCCGCCTTCAGGAAAGCGAAGAATGGCCTCACAACATGTCATTGTATGTATGACGGAGCTATTGTATCTTGGAAAATGCAAACGCAGATGTGAAGAACTGAAAGGAGAGTTCAAGAATATCACACATATACTTATGTACCTATGTAGTACTTATTGACGCATAATATTTATACATATCAGTAGATTACCCCGGCGGTTATGCGGAGGGTGGCATTAACATGTCCTTTTTGGAGTAGTTCGATAATGTCCTTAACCAGTAGAAGTGGCCCGTCGTATTCTCGCTGCATTCTCCTTCAGAGTAGAATGTCATAAAAATAGGCGGCGCCAAGGACGCCAGTGACAGCAGGAAAAACAACAATAGGTATAGAATACTACCACGATTGTGTAAGTTTAACCAGCGCGACATTATTGTACATTACTGTTTGTTTTTGAAACTTCACCGAAGCCTTGTAGATCGGACGTGACGATGTAACCGTATTTGAAATCTACAAGGCCTCAGACTATTATTATTATCCTTATCACGCCAGGTCCTTTACGTGTTAGGCAGAAAGCACCGCGTGACATATATCTCCTTGGAAAACTAATGTGCTTATTCTACATACATCCCTTCTACATACGTCTTTTCTACACGCAACAATTCTATAACTTTTGCAACAGCTCGTGCAATTACCTCTCTATTGAGAACTAGCTCGGTCCGTGGCTTCGGCGTGGCTTTCGCAAGCTAGCTGTATCGCGTCGCTTGGCGAATAGAAAGCGTCGCGACCTCACTTTCCCCCTTTCGAAGTAATACATATATACCTCTATCGTCGAATCATCGTGTCATATCTAAATAGATATTTAAGTTACTTTAGGTGGATTATAAGTTGTTTTTGAAGTGAAAAATCTAGTTTAGGCATATATATTTATATAGGCTTTTGACTATTAATTATAATTATTATTATATTATATACATTTATATTGTTTTGTCTCTTTCTTTTCGGCCTACTCGAAGAAAAATCTATGAACGTAAGTTTCTTTTTTTTGACACGTTTTTAGTAGTTCGATAATGAAGTACTTAATATATGTATATCACTTTACGTTGCGTCTTATGACTCTCAGTGCACCGAGGTTCATTGAGCTGATTATCATAAAAAACGCCAGCAGAAATGCTTTTGCCGGCTGAAGTTTGCGTTGGATACGAGGAATGACTTGGTGTCATTAATTTTTATTATCAGCTGTGTGTCGCACCAAATGGAAATACCCAGGATGTATTTGTTATATTCTCATCACAAATACTGTGTCAATTATCTTGTAATGACTAAGTTTGATATTTGTTGTGGTAGAGCGTCATTCATAGAAGTTGTCGAGTCAATTAAGCGGTTGCCAATTGATTTCCAATAACAGTTTACAATTGAGACGGACGAGCATGCGGGGCCCGCTTGATTGTTTAATCAACAATCGCCACAATCGGTGACGCCATCGAGCATTTCAAAATGGAATACCATGACAAAGGTACTTATGGACATACTTTCTCCGCGGGAGGTCGCAGCTCTTGCAGCGAGCTGGAACATGTTCAGCCGCAAGAATGTCATGTCTGTCGAAAGGAGTCAAAATAAACATACGAAAGACGTCACCCAAATAAATAAGTACCTTTTAATATGTATATAAATATTTGAATTCGATTGCAAAAGACATATTTTGTAATATATCAAAGTTTACGTTGTCATACAGGATTGCAGTACAAAGTGCAAACTTTCGTGAACCATTTCAGTCTATATCTTGTTCGAAGGAGATAAATTAAAACAGTTCATGAAACTAGATCGATTTGTTAGAATAGTCCTCGAATAAATAAGATTATTTAAGCGGTTCGTCAGTTGTGAACGTTATGCGCTAATGATTGACCTGATTTTATTGATGTTACATTTTTGTTTTCTATAGCTCTGTGCTGGGTTTTTTAAAGATTTCATTTTATTCACAGGGTTATCATCTCCTATATAAGAGATTGCGATAAACTTAAATACTTGGAAAAATACAGTTTGTATAAGGCAGGATGCACGGTACACTGGAGCGAGACGGTTGCGCGCCGCGGCACGGAACATTCGCGAACGGCTACATTACAAACGTGTCACCGGACTGTGGCATTTGGAATACTATGGCGTTGTAATAGGATGTCATCTCGCTGAAGCGCAACCACACGCTTACTGCGTTTTGCGTGCCGAGTGGAGCAGGGTTTCTGTGCAGAGTAGTCGAATAAGTTCGTCTGAAACTCAAACACAAACAGAACTTTACTGCTAGATGTTAAGGTGTGTGTTTAGTTAGCGTGTGAGTTTCTAAAGTCGTTTCGAAGCACTACGTTTCCGTTCCATGAACCGCTTCCGCCGCTGCTCCTTCCGTCTCGAGTTGCTGGCTGCGAACATTCCTGAGCCGGACACCGGAGCCGGCTCAAGAATGCCGCCCAGACGGGCGCGTTGATGCTATGATAGCTTAATGTATCCCGCAGCCGCGACGCTCTCAGCGGCATACCGCGCGCGGTATTCAAGGCTGTTCTTACTGTTATTTGCGACTCTCGCGCCGATCACGCCGATCGCATATCGACTCATATTCATTGTACACTTAAGTTCCGATCGGCCCTTCGTCACGTAAGTTATCCAAACTGTTCGGAGCTACGCGAGGTCGGGCCGGACGTCACCATAATGTCGGCCTTATCTAATTCCGTGAATCATAAGAATAGATACCGGGCGCGGTCTCATATCTCACAAGTAACATGTTTCATTCATGGAACATGTTGTATGGTCCCACGCACATTTGTGGCCCACGTGTTCCGTACCCTCCGCAAAGCAACGCTTCATAAAAAAATCGAAGTATAAATTATTATTTTATACACTCCATCAGTTTACAGTGTAATCGTAGTTGTTGATCCATTTCTGTGTATGTAAATTTTACTTAACAAAATTTGCACTACAAGCCAATTACTATTCCTACCATAAGCAACGTAACAGAAACAACATGTAGCTCGACGTATTGTGGTCAGGTAACGTATTGTAGCCTTTTGTAACAAGTGCAATGTTGTTATTTCCTATTATACGTATAATGTTATTCTATTATACATCATCCTTTTTATGTATAACACCATTTTATGCGCATTAATTAACCTCATATCGAAAATGAATGTCCTCTTATAATGAGACGATTAAGCCCACAGTCGACCACGCTGCCCAAGTGCTGTTTGACAGATTTCACACGCTTTCAAGAAAATTTACTTTAAATAAAAAAAAAAAACTCGAAATTCTCGTGGGAGTCAGATTTTTAAAGTGGCGGGTGGCAGTGCATGTGTCGTCTATACTGACATTTTCAGTGAACCAAAAAGACGTTATACAGATCAGTCAATGAGGATATTCAAGAGTTATGGGAACATTTTTTCATGAGCGTAACGGTTTTTGTATTATTTTTTGTCGTCTTTGACCGTGTGAAGGAACCTGAATGGATGCAGCATGTGAACGGGCCGGCTATTCATGTAAGATCTGCGGCCTTACCTTCGGCTTCCCCCTTGGTGCGCGCGGGGCGCACGGAGCGAGCGACGAAGAGGGTCGCCGTTAGCTGGTTAAAGACTAGACTCTTTCATTGAGCCGTTTCTTTAAGAATCATCTTTCTTTATTCACATTGTTTAATATTTTCACACGAGGTTACAATGAACCTTAAGAGCTTATAATATTCTAGAAACTACAGGATAAGTCTCTATTTAAAAAAAAAATCGGTAAAACCATATTGATAGTAATAATTTATCTATTTTAATTTCAAGGTTTGTTAATTTCAAAGAAAAGAACAAATACAAAATCGTGACGGTTTTATATATATTATTTCATTTTCCCATAATTTATCGCTTACTTTCTTTGTTACTCATATATTCATTTGTGATAAAAAAAAAATGTTTTTATACCTGTTACATAACCTCTTAAAAAGTATTTCGTTTATAAATTAAAGTCTCTTTTCTATGAAATTAACCTTGTCTTATGAAACGAAATAACTGTCATTGACCAAATTTAGACAGCGTTTTCCTCAAAGCTCCCTTAAGTTAGAGACAGAGATAGTTTTATATCAGTGTTAAAGTTTATCAAAATCATATATCTACATGCATTACTTGATAAAGGCCTCCTTCAAATTGTTTTTGGCTATAATCTCCACGCTAGGCATTTGGGTTGAGGACTGCAGAGGACGACTTCTCGCACCGCCCTCATTGGTGCCCGTTGGTAGCCAGGGCATTAAGCCGTGCCTAGGCAGGCCGCGCCATATCGCAATCTACAAGCGCCGGGTGTAGGCGCTTCTTACGGCATCCTTGTATTATATTATGGCATGAGGTTAGGGCATGTATTTTAACTCCGCCCGACAAAATCAAAAGTTTCAAGATCACCGTAACAGATCAACACACTGAGATGCGTTCGCGATCATTAGCTTGGATTGAAGTGTAGTAAACAAAAATAGCCGAGGACAGGGCGCGATGGCGATCAATAGGGGAGGCCAATTTCCAGCAGTGGACTGAGATAGGCTGATGATGATGACGACGACTGACGAAACAAAAATCTGATCAGTATATTTTTTGCAAACGAAACCTAACTCGAACTTTCTTTGAAAGGTAAATATATATGTGAGGTACTAGATGAAATGTGACATAAGTATGGCATCTTTGGCCAGCGCTGTCCACCCTGTCGTCACATATCTATCACGCGCTAATGTTATGGACGCCGCTGATCATATTCTAAGCATACATTCTTGCACCGTGTACTTAATGGAGTAATGTTGGTTATAAGCAAAAAGTAAGTCGTTTTATATAGCGATGGAATGCAGCTCTGACCGTCCTTCAGGCTATTAAGGGACGACGACTCGCCCTAAATTACCATAACGTGCTCGCAGTCGTTAAAATAAAATTAGTTAATTGGTTAAAAACCTATTTCGGTCATATTAAACATTCTAAGTACTTGATCATATGAACGAAAGTTGGTCGTATTTCTTGACCATAATGGAATATAATAATTGCAAGCGATAAGTAAATATAATCTTTGATACACGGAACAGGAAAACAAGAGTTGACTGTAAAGGTCTCAGCTCAGTACCGTAGTGAGTACTAACACCGGCTCTGGGTACTATGTACATTTAAAAAGCGAGCTGTATCTTTAGTGCTTACTAAAAATATTGAAACATTGCAACTTCATATTTTTCTTAATGGATGGTTAACTATGAATTAATTGTAAAGTTTAACAAATGGCTGGACAATGTACATCCTCTAACACGAGGTGGTTTGAGAGTGTACAGTTCCGTGATAACCATAATATTAGTTAACTAAATAAGCATAAGTACGTCTGTTACATAATATGTGATGATCGACATAGCAAAGTATGAATGACAATTGTGTATTACTTTGGAAAACCACAAAACGCACACATGTCCTAGCAAAAATGGCAAAAGTATCTCGGTGTTTGACCTTTGCCGGCGCGCGGCGGCGGCGGCCGCGTTCTCACGGGAACGGCGCTGATTGCGCCGCGCGCCCCGCGCCCTGCCAACTGTGGATTAGCTATTTGTACACCACTAATGTGGTGTATAAAACTATCTTTGTTTGACAACATTTCTCATTGTAATAATCTGGCCTCGAATGCTTACTATTGGTTTAATCTAGACATAGTCGTTCATCAAATCGGCATACTTCTAAGATGGACTTATTTTAGATGCGACACACAAAGAAATGTCCTTGAACTTTTCTTTTTTCAGAGTTTTGTCTGCACACGCAGGCCTTAATCGCAAAATTGTAATCTTTTGTGCTTCAGAAAACAGAGAATTGATACGCGGAAAGCTTTTGATTCAGGGAAGAAAAAAGGTTTCAACTCCTCCACAAAGCTATTTTCCATGTATGGCATGCCATTAATAAGCACTATGCCTGTATTTTCCTGAAATGTTACTCAGTGGAGTACAGTAGGTACTCACACTTTTCACCAATTATGGTTTTAGCAATCCAGACCAATCTTTAAGTATCGGTCAACTCTTCATGTTTTGTTATTACATGTACCTAATCCTTGCCTTTTTTACGTTTTGTTATCAGACTATTGTAATAAATTGTTGCCCGCTCCACAGTCTAGTGCGGTTCTTCATGAATTCACCGCAATGCGACTTTTCCCAATGCAACGAGCGACCGCGAGTCGGTTCCAATCAACAATGGAATGTATCAACTTTTTGGTTCGCTCACCATCGTGGCCGGTTACATCCAGTTTTTATTCTACTCCATTAGCCAGTCGGACGGATCTGGTGCCGTCATTCCTAAGTCTCTGAGATTGTTTTAATCGTCAGTTAGCTTTAATGAGTAGTACAGCGTTCGTTGCACCTGACAACTCACGAAAACTACGGTCACGATACGGGCGGTCGCTAAATAGACTTTCGGCGTCCCTCTACTTGTCTACTGCCAACCACTGTACAAATATAAATATTAAATTAAATTATTTATTGCAGTATATATGGGTATACCTACAAAGGTTTTACAATTAAAAAGGGTGCACCATATTTGGTTATTGTCAGCATGCAATATTCGTTAAATTCTAAATAATCATTTACCAATTATATTAATATTATTTATATAGATATTAATTATGTGAATAAACTTTTAATAATCGGTATTACAATCATACAACTAATTAAACATTACGTAAACTGTCAACAATGCAGTCTTTCTTATTTGCTTCGCGAGCTCGAAAAGATCTACATTGTAGACTATTTATTATCTTACACACATTTATCTTTAAGTAGATAAGTCGATAAAATGTAATAAATATTGCCCGAAAAATGTGCACATTTTAAAGTAATACCGTAGCGATAAAATTTCCACCAATAAAAGTACGTATACGTAATATAACGCCTGTAATCCCCGAAGGGGTAAGCTGAGTATAGGACACTCCCATATTTCACCAGTTACGTTTACGTCCCATGGAGTAGGTGGCGAGCCTATTGCCGTGCACCGGGCACGGATCCAGAC
>DWFV01002229.1:0-10113 GCA_018246775.1 Parelbella machaon machaon | reverse complement strand
ATTTCATATTTTCTTCATATACATATTAGTGTAAGAATAATAAAAGCTTCATTTATTTTGCAGGCAGATACTAGATGCGAAAATCCGAAGACAGGGCGCAATGACGCTCTTTAGGGGAGGCCTATGTCCAGCAGTGGACTGAGATAGGCTAACGATGTTGTTGTTGTCATTTATTTTATTTAGTATTTCATTCTTCCAATAAAAGCTGTTGTATCTTTGTCCGTAATAATTAATTTTGATTACAGCATTACATTAGTGTTTATTATTAATGTAATTCTATTTGCTTGAAATACTTAAGTGGATTTATGTAATTATATATCAATACGTTTCAATTAACACCTCAATTTTTATGTTCTTAAAATTAATGTATGTTTGGCGCCGTTTGAGTTCAGATCATTATTATGACTTGTTAATACGTAATAAACTTACTGTGATGATAATAAAAATGCTTTAGTATGTATACGAATATGATCAATATAATTAGGCAGTAATGCCATATGTTTTGAATTACTGGTTTAAAACGTTTCTTAATGTATTGCCTATTCCTTGCATCTATTATGATAAATTTACCTGTTTTCTACAAATAATGTACTATTTCATAAACTACATTTTTATATTATGTTCAAATTTGTTATTTGACTCTATAGCTAACTCTTTATATATAAGCTATTATATTTTTTATCTACTCCAAGTTACAATATGTAAGACAAATGTAACTTGTCAAGTGTCCTAGTCAAATAGTAGCACAGATGTGAAACTTATCGACGAGTTCTACGTGTTTCGATATTGAATTTTAAATATAAAGTTGTGTTAAAGTGAGATGCATAAGAAAATTTAATTGTAAGAAAAAATTGAATCCATGATAATGCCACCGACAGTACAAAACAGCGAAGCGGACCGCGAGAAGCGTCCGCAAAGAACGGGAGAGAGGAGGTTAGTTTTTGTTTATGTCATGCATTTACAACAACATTACATGTACCTCACAAACTTTCATAACGTTTCAGATCAGAATTGGTGACTCGTGTGAAGTATTGCAATACGTTACCTGATATTCCTTTCGATTTAAAGTTTATTACATACCCGTTTCCATCCACGCGCTTCATTCAATACAATCCGACGTCTTTGGAGAAAAATTATCGTTATGAAGTCTTAACAGAGCACGATTTGGGTGTGCATATAGATTTGATAAATCGTGATATATATCAGGGTGATGGCAACGCTTTGTTGGACGCAGCGGACGAGAAGTTGCTTGAAGACGATGTTCTCACCCCACAAGATTCTAAGCGTTCGCGCCATCACGCCAAAAATGTTTCGTGGTTGCGTCGTTCTGAATATATCTCCACAGAACAGACCAGATTTCAGCCCCAGACTATGGAAAAGGTTTTTAACTTAATTATTTTACTTTTTAGACACTTATGGTTAGTTGCACCGATGGATTAGGGGGTAAGCCTATTGTACATACATATATCATATATCTGGACTACTCCAGATGACCAGAAATTTCAAGTCAGGTAAACCTAATTTAATTAAATGTTATCTATCTTTCTGTATGCGCAAAAACGTGGATCTTAAAACCTCAATTGAGATCTAGAGTGGACACGTTCAAAAAGTGGTGCTGGCAGAAAATGCTGGGCATACCGTGGACTGAGCGGCACACTAATGTGTGTATCCGAAATAAACTGAAAGTAAAGACTCCCTTCTCAGCAATCTGCCTTCGGAGATCACTCATCGTCTTCGGACAAATGACACACTAGGAGTATTGTCTAGAAAAGCTTATACTGGTGGGACACGTGAAGGTTAAAAGATCCAGGATCCTGATCCGAGTGTTTGATTCCATCTTGAGAAGCATTGGCTGTGGGACTTAAGACGCCATTCACATAGCCCAATGTAGGAAGGCCTGGAAAGCTTTTACAAGCAGAACAACCTTTGGTGGTCACAATCCTCAGCCATGAGGATATGATCAAGAAGAAGAAGAAGAAACCTAATTTTGTCCGATCTGAGGATTGAAACCTCAGATCTCTTGATCAGCAGTTAAATCTGCAACCAATGAGAAATTGACCAATGAGGAAGTTAGGTAGAGAAAGTAAGTAGTATAGCAACAAAAGGATTAGTCTAATGAATACATTCTCATTACAGGTTGAGGCTAAGGTGGGTTACAATGTTAAAAAGATATTCAGTGAGGAGACACTTTACATGGACAGAGAGAGCCAGATTAAAGCTATTGAGAAAACATTTGAGGATAACAAGAAACCTATTGAAAAGCACTACAGTAAACCTGGTGTCACTCCAGTGGAGGTCATGTCTGTGTTCCCAGATTTCGATATGTGGAAGTACCCATGTGCTCAGGTCATATTCGACACAGACCCTGCACCAGCCGATAAAAATATTGCTGGGCAGATTGAAGCCATGTCTCAAGCTATGATTCGGTAAGTAATTTTGATATCCTCATGTATGTATAATTTGTCTTATTTTGTTATTAAATATGTTTAACAAAATAATCTGATTGACCAATAAATCAAGTTTAATTATTTAATAATAAGGATAATATTTTGGATGAACTTAGTCATTAGACCCACTAATTGGCCGACACCTTTTTTCTATAATCAGACAGCTGATAACCTGCCAATTTATACAAATGTTTACACATACGTTCATGTACATAATTTCTGGTTAAAACATGGAACAAATTCAACACTATGTGAAATAAACATGTAACCCCTCGTTGAGCACTCTGCTTTTGGAGAAATGGGCCAAATAATTGGCTACTTATTAGGAGAAACGAGACCAAGATGGAGTTATGTGTCTGAACACTAATAGTAAACTTTCATGATTTGAAACTGTTCCCATTTATCTGATGTGCATGCCCTCAGCAGACTACATTCCAAATTGTTGAGTGTTCACAAAGTTACTATTCTCTTCTGCATGTTTAAAAATTCTCAGGGAAGGAGATATAAAAGGAGATGAAACATTAAAAGTATTGCTTTTATACAATAATTTACATTTTTCTATTACAGTGGTGTGATGGACGAAAGTGGAGAACAGTTTGTTGCATACTGCCTACCCACAGAGGAAACTATTCAGAAGCGGCGTCGTGACATCACAGAGAGCATACCCTACTTAGACGGGGACACCTATGAATATAAGATGGCAAGAGAGTACAATTGGAATGTGAAGAGTAAAGCTTCCAAGGGCTATGAAGAGAATTACTTCTTGGTAAGTGAGAACATGTGCAGCTTGGGGTTTTGACTTATATTTAAAAATGACTTTCTTACATTATAAAATAAGTTTTAAACATGGATGATATTGTTCATTCATTCATTTAAATATGTGTACATTAAGTTATAATTATAATTACAATAGTACAATCTTAACTATTATGACTATTCATATTGTGAAAAAGTATTTGCCATACCTTCTGTCCATGACAGAGTTTATTAAGAGATAATTTTATTAGGAATTATGTATATCCTCATACTCCTTTACTTAAAAAGAATATTAATAAAACATAAATAAATTCCAGGTTGTCAGAAACCATTGTGTTTACTACAATGAGTTGGAGACACGAGTGCGGCTATCGAAACGCCGCGCCCGGGCAGGTGCCGCCGCTCAAGCTCTCACTAGACTAGTGGTCACTCATAGACCGCTCAGCGCCGCTGAACACAGGATGCTAAGGCTACGAGAGAAGCAGTTGGAACCTGCACAGGTAACTTTTTATTTACAAGTAAAGCCATTCAACTGACAGTATGAATGTGATTATGCTGTATTATAAGATTTCAGTGAGGTGCAAGTTATGTTTTGATTATATAATATTGATGAACTCAAGGTTGAAGGTGCGGCTAAAGAAGGAGCCAGAAGCCCTATAAACAATTTTACTACAAAAGGTCAATGCATGACTATGATTGGTAGTATAATTATGTTATAAATAGTAGTTGAGGGTGTACATATTGATAAATAATTTATCAAATGCTTCAATCATAGCTGTATTACAGATTAAATAAAGTGACATTTTATATATCACGAGTGTGTATCAGTGGAATTGTCGATTTTGTAGGTTCTACTACGTAGCATATGATAGTGTAGCAAATATAAATGTTCAACTACAAATATTTCAGGAGGAGGATGAAGAAGAAGAAGATGACGATGACGACGAGGATGAAGAAGACAAAATGGAACAGAATGGAGAAAAAGAGAGGTACATACAAATACTATTTACATGTGATTGTGTTTATGTCTTACACCAATCTTATCATGTTTTGCTTGTTTTTATTTTTTAAAGGAATGTGTTTGTCCAGTGTTCACTAAAAGCCTAACCTAAAACTAATAAATATTGCAGGTCGGCATCCCGTTCTAGATCTGCGTCGAAGTCTCCTCAAGGTTCAGAGAAGTCGAAAGGTTCGCACAGGTCTCGTTCGGCATCCGGTGATCGGTCAAGGTCTAGGTCGAAGTCTAGGTCCAAATCTCGATCGAGGTCGAAGTCAAAGTCACGGAGTCGCTCGCGGTCAGCTTCCGGCTCGAGAAAGTCAAAAAGTCGATCGCCATCCGCACACTCTGCAAGGTATTAGCGGATTGATGATATTATATAATTATTCTTTGTTATTACGCTTCATATCAGCGTAGTTTTATTGTTAAATAAATTACATATTGACTGACTTCATCATTAAAACTGAACATTCCATTACATAACATTTAATGGTTTTCTTTATATCACGTTTTGTGTAAACATCGCATTTTATTATAACACATATTTCAGAAATAATATTGAGGCTTTATTAAGTAAAGTGTAATGTTTCACACTCCACATTAATCTTTATAAATATTTGTGTATAGAAAATTTTGTGTACAAGGATTATTGAATTTAGGGTTGTAGGAACTTGGATTCTGGTGATTTTAAATGTTTTAATAGTTATTTTAACCACCACCAATTCAATCAATATAGACTATGAAAATACCACTTTTGTTTTTTGGAAAGATCATCATATATCAAATTATTTGTGAAATGTGCCTCTTAATAATATTTCTATTTTCACTTGTTGTTTAGATCTCGGTCAGGTTCTGTTAGATCCCGTTCTGGGTCTCGAGCATCTTCCCGGGCGTCGTCGAGGGCCAGCTCTAAAAGTGGAAAAGGATCTCGTGGTAGCTCCCCCAGTGGAAGGGCTTCTAGGACTTCCAGGGCCAGTTCCAAGGCTAGTGATAAGGTAGATAGTTACACATTTCATTTTTATTTTTTATGTTCAGGTTTAGAAAAGTGTGTGTTTTAACATTAAATTTCAGTTGCTATAATGGTAAAGGAAAATATAAACGTAACATCACGCATGTAATCCCCGAAGGGGTAGACAGAGGAGTGTAGAGCACATTCCCACATTTCACCAGTTACGCTTAAGTCCCATGGAATAGGTGGCGAGCCTATTGCCATACACCGGGCACAATTCCAGACTCCGAATCACTACTAGAAATTCTAAATTCGAAAGAATCAATAGCAGTCGCGCTTGCAACCACTCGACCAACGAGGCAGTCATGTAAAGGAAAATATGTCGAGGAAAATTTCTACAAACAATCATTTCTACAAATCTACAAACATTTGTAAATCCATTTCCATTAATCCTTGATAGATCTGTAATAATACAATCAATAATAGAGGGAAGTGTATTTCAATCAAAGATGAAACAAGCCAATACAAAAATGTTAGCTGTTAATTAAAGACAAATTTCATGAACCATAGTAATTTGAATTTCACAAATTTTCCAGGGCTCCAAGCCCAGTTCGAAGGCTAGTTCTCGTGCTTCGTCACGAGGCAGTCGACGTTCCTCCAGGGCATCGTCGCGCGCATCTTCCAAAGCCTCAGGGTCTAAGGCGTCGTCCAGAGCCAGTTCCAGGAGAAACTCTGGTTCCGGTAGTGGATCTGAGAAATCTAGGAGTCGTTCACCAAGTCCAGGGTCAAAACAGGTATATCTTCGATTGTTGCATAATCACCATATGAACAGAGTTGAACATTATTATAGTTTTAACATACGGATATTTTGATGTTACTTAACAAGAAGGGAGATTAGGAAATACAAATGCTTGAAAAATCATAAATATCGCAGAGCTAAAATTTCTAAAATAATTTTAATGTGGTACAGGCTGTTCAGTGAAAGGTAATTACTTGCAAATAAATATAAAATAAAATAATTATCTATGTTATTTATTTGTAAGGGTATACAATAAATGGGTATGTGTGTTTTATAATTTGAGATAAGCAGGTTGTATGATAATTCTTGTCTCAATAACATCCAGATTTCCTCAAGAGAATGTTACAGCTGTAGAAGTACATTTTTTCTAGTAACTGTATAATGCTCATTGGACAACATGTATGTTTTTTATTTATGTCACCATCATGGTTATTATAAGCGACAATATCATCATCATCACCATCATTATCATCAACCCTTAGACCTTCGTGTATGTATCATAGTCAATTTGGTTTCAGGGCTCTCGAAGTGTATCAGCATCTAGTGCATCATCAAGGCGCAGCGGCTCTGACTAGATGTAAGCACTCCTTGTATAGTCAACTTCGCTTTAACATATTTTTAGAACCAGTGTTCAAAATTCTCCAAAACTATGTATATAAAATACTTTATGAGATATTCCATTTATTTCAAGTTAGTTAAATTTACATAAGGAAAGCTGTTATGCTTTATAATCATTGAGTAACAATAAATAATTAAAGCAAAAAAGGAACAATCCATATTTTTTTATCCGGAAATTATGTCTTTAATTAATTATTAACCATTGTGTGTTCGTTAATACGTCGTCTCGTCCAAGAATAGAACATTTAAATAATGTCGTTAAAACAGACTTCCAATTAATTGCCAATTTAGTAAAATCTTAAAGGATGGCCTAGCTATCATGTAATAAATAGCTGTTTTAAGTAACCTGTAAAAGATATAGTCTAATATTTAAATATTTACTTTTACTGGCTGAATGCACAAATTTCACGTAGAAAAAAAAAGTAATTGAAGCAATGTTTAATTTTGGATTTATTGAAGAATTCGCTGATGGTACACATCTTTTTTTCCATAAACGTTAAATATAAGGTAAATATGTGAATCCAGAATCGCTTTGGTCTCCAAGTGATATGAAAAGACATATCTTGATATGGTATCCAAAAACAATAATATATACAACTTTTATTCATTGATTGAATATCGTATGTGTTTATATTAGACGTTAAAACTGACATATTTTATTAAAAAATAACCACCTGCGTAAAAATTAGGCGATAGGTAGAACGATTTATTAGTATAAACCTCTTGTATATATGACTATAAATGGATAAAGTCTTACATTAAATTCAATGACATCATATATAAATATAATAGACATGACATTTTTTTCTGTCTTATTAGAGACAAGTTAAGAAATATCGTACAAAGGCAAATGTATGCTTTAAAATTTATATAGCAAATTATTGTTAATGTTTAGCTTTAAGTATTAGTGTAGTTAAAGTATTACTGATACTGATTATTATGACTTGGACAATAAATTATTTTGTCCATTTCATTTATCGAGGCCTTTATAAGCAAGATTGTCATTATATTGAGAGGGACTTTCATATATTTTTTCATGTGTAAATGGAAAAAGTTTTGATTATGCAAAAAATCCATAGTTAAATTACTTTGAAACAAAAATTGGTGAAAAAATCAATATGATAAAGTATTTTTTGTAGAATAAGTAATGATCATATCTACGTATCCTTGCTTAGTCGATTGAGTATGTTATAGTGTAGACTCTCTACGTTGCAAATGTTTAGACATCAACGCTCTGATTTATATGTCTTTTGATAAACGTACAACACGCAGGAATCAACTTGGCACATGCGAAGAATGCGCTTCTCTTTTCGGCATTTTTTAATTGTTAACGCAATCAAACAGCTGGACGTGCCACCTGATGGTAAGTAGTGACCGTCACCTATGGACATTCAAGTCTTCTTATCAATGCTTACCGCTTTCGCCTTCGTCTCGACAATACTCGCTATTACGTCATCATTGTGCGGTGTCTACTCAACCTATATAAAGTGTACTTAACGTTTAGTTCTTGCTTTAAATTATTTTAATGTAAATGGAAATTCATCAAATGCCAACTTTGTTACATGTTTTAATTATGCTGGTGTACACCCTTTGGCTTTATTAAGATTTAAGACGCCATATACACCTTGTGTTGCTCCATAATGAATTTTATGGTGTGTAAAATCTGCCCATTCGCACTTGACCCGATTTAGGGATTTTAACCAACCAATTATCATTCTGAGAATAGTTCTGTGCGAAACAGGAACGACAGAAGAATTGATGATGATCATGTAGGTAATTGATTGTTTATTACTTCACAATATTTCCATAGTTGCTAGTAAGTTCTGTCAGTTCATTAATGGCATTCATTTCATGTGTATTTCTCACACATCTGTAATAATTATTTTGCATACTTACACAGTAAGTTAGATTTGAATTAAATATCAAAATGGATTTGTACCAGCGCCATATTTTTATGGATGTTCATATGGTTGTGTCTATTACATATTTATATATGACGTTATTGGACTATTGAGTAATTTGTTCAAGTTGATATTTTGAATAAAACTGATGGCAAGACTAAGTTCTCGTTAGGCTCATTCTCCTTAAAATGTCTTCGTATAAGACTGTTATAATTGTATAATTATAGCTAATTAATTATGGTAATAAAGCACTTGAATCAAATTTTGTTTTCTTTCGCTACCTTAAAACCAAACATTATGTCCCACCACCTATTCCATGGGACGTAAACGTAACCAGTGAAATGTGGGAGTGTACTATAGTTGTCTGCCTACTTCTTCGGGGATAATAGGTGTGATGCTACGTTATATTTTATTATATAGTTGTTGAAATTGATGTATTTTGACTATATACTTTTATATACACAATAGTTACTTTTTATATTATTTTCTGTTAATTGGATTGTAAGTGTTGTAGAGTATGTCAGTAACTTCCCAATGCTCACGCCCTCACCAAATAACTTACAGTCGCAGCTAAATATATTTTTAAGCAAAAGTACACGATTTGATCATGTACGTTTATTTTTCGATTTCCGTTCTAAGAATAATGAACAAAAAATACAATTAATACGTAGGTATCGACTCCACTCGGATCAAATAGGAATATTCAAGTTTAATTGTCTGCTCCATCATGCATTACTGGTTTAAAATAATTGGTAATTGATATTCTAATATTTGCATCAAAATGTATGAGGGAAATCTCACATTCAATAAAAGGGTGTATATTTTGTTTATTAGTTGTTTATTACCTTGATTACATTGAAAAAAATTGCAAATATGCTATGTGGCAACAATATTGGTCTCATACTTATTACATTTTAGTTCGGAAAATAGATTCAATAAAATATACACTGAAAAAATACATTTGTGTTGGTATATGTAAAAAATGAGGATTAAAAACCTTAAAATCAGGCATAATGTTTGTATAATTAAGGCACCGAAAAATATTAGAACTATTTAAATTTCGTATAATTATCCATTAACAATACAAAGATTTTAGCTTTTAAAAAATACTGGATTCGGTGCAGATATGGATTATTTGAGAAAGCCTAGTTAATTGGTGTTAAATTTTAAGAAAAAAAATTGCAGGACACCACAATCCAAAAGAATGGCGCTCAAATTATTTTACTACATTTTTAATTATATTTTTTTTCTTTTTATGGCAATAAAAATAATACATTGTAATATGCCAAAATATATTTCACTTTTTTCTATAAATAACTTGCAAGTATAAGGTATATTTCATTTCATATTAAACTTCATTGTCAACATGCATTATATCTCTTTATGTGCTTTAACAGTCTTTGAGTGTTGACTGGAAGTCTGCCAGTAAGTGATTTCATTGTATGTAGCATATCTTAAGATTTAAAATAATATAACATTAGAAAATGCTCCAGGTCTCATCCATATACACTGTATGACCCAGAATCGGGAAATCAGTTATTTTTCTTTTTGGAGAGCTTGGTGAAGACTAGTTGTGACATACAGAGCAATACTACCTGTGCTTTTTTGTTGTCTTTAAGTATATTACTGGTAGAATAACAATACAC
>DWFV01002228.1:0-10117 GCA_018246775.1 Parelbella machaon machaon | reverse complement strand
TAAGTTGTTCATGTGTAATAAAACTAAAAATATTTTCAAATCTACACACATTATATTTAATCTCATAAACATGCGTATGATACGTAAATTGTTAATAAATAATTTTATAAGAGTACATATCTGAAAACTGTGAATTAATTATGTTTATAATATATTAAGACAAATAAAATAACAAACATTAGTGTTTCGACGACTTAATTATACACAGCAACATTAAAACTGACTATAGCCTCAAATGAGAAGTGAACCACTAGTAACCGATACTATATTTAGAAATTATTACCACACTTAACTGGTACCCCTGTGATATAGGGTCGTTAATTTTTACCGCCTATTTAAATCTTCAGCTTATCGCTGTCGGTGGGATACGTCCGCCACGGTCTAACAAAGTTAAAGCCCAATCAAATGAATTCACAACAATTTGAAGTTTGTATCAACTTGTAAACCGTTTCTCGTCTCGTCGAGTTGAATTATAATTTTAATGAATTTTCGACGATGTTTTAATTAAGTATTGATTATATTGCCACCCCAAGTATCTCTTATTTGTTTTTTGAAGTTCATAAAATAAATGTAATAAGATATTTTGAATCAATTAAAATTTTAAGCGAGACTTACGTTAATATGGTAATGAGTGATCTAATCAGTTTATAACTGTATGAGAGGACTGACTCATGACATGACTTTATTCAATGACTTCCACATTTGTAAACGTACCAGCTTTCGTTTCGATTATCATAAGCCAGCTAGACTTTATTAACTTCTCACTCAATAACGCGGTAAACAAATTTATTGCAAACAATGCACGTGTTTTTATTCAATTTTAACGTTGGAAAAGAACAGAGTCAGACGTAATTAAAATGTAGATAAAGTCGGGCACTGAATAAATATTTATTAAAAAAAACATAATAAGTTTCACGAAGAGGATTCTCATTTGTTTTCGAGTATCAACTTATAATAGTTCAATTTCAACGAGTATCTATTGTTCGAACTCCAGATGTAGTAAAACGATTACTCTCTCCTTTGCAAACAAAACATAATGTAATTACATGAGCACACAACAAGAACGGCCCACGCTACAGCACTCGGAGAAAAATGAAAAGCTGAGATAGGTAATAATAATATTTAAAACAACTCATGCATAAGGCTCGCAGCTGTTTAATTTCATTTCTTCGCTGTCCGTAACGTCTTGTTGTATTTATGAAGTACGTTTTCCGCGATATTACGAAAATGTTTCGGTTGAGATTCCCGCAAAGCAGTCACTTACACTTATACCATAACGATTTATATGATATATAAATATCCCGTCCCTTCAACTTTTGACAAAGTGACAGTTTGATTTAACACGCCGCGTGGAAAACGAAAGCAGAACGAGCTCGGGGCCCAAAATGAAAGCCGATTATCCTAACTCAACACATCGAAACGCTCTCAGTATTAAGTGATTGTTTTAAAACTTAAAATTCCCACCGAATCGGTCCCCCCGAGAGTTCCCTTCCACGGTATTACCAAATCTGCTACATAAGATATTTAAATCCCTTAAGTGCACGCTGCGGTTGTGACAAAAAGCCTCATTTTCAGGCCTTGTAAAACTTTTTAATATTCTAGCTTCTCAGGTGTCTTTAAAGATACGCTACACGCGAAAAGAGGTAACTAACGTCTACTATAACTGGAAAGACGTTATTCTTGACGCTAAATACGCTATTCCCAAATGTTCAAAGTCGAAGATGTCAGTTACTCTCTAGATCAGAACGAAACCTCTTAGTAGGATGTAAACTGAGCTAAAACTTTTGATGTCAATCCGTAAGCGAGCAATCTATGATACGATTATAAAATATAAATTTAATACCCAAAATATTCACGTATCTACCTAATGCCGTATTCATACTTAAGGAGCCGCTGTTGGCGTGGAAGACGAGCGCGGTGGGAGTTTTTACGATGTTATAAATTTTTAACATCACAAAAAGTCTCTTTCGGCTTCTGAAGAGAACAAAACATGATCCACGCCTTGTGACACACATGTCGTACACGAATATTGACTTTTTCCAAAGACAGGAGAAAATTGTAACGGTTTACATGAGAGACACTGAACTGCTTATTCTTAGCTCTGACGAAAATGGCTGCATTAAAATAACGTAGTCCTCCTGTATTTGAAATTTGATATAAAATTTCGAATTTGATAAAAGATTTCAAGATTAGTAGCAAAAGGTAAAAACATTCAATTCTACGCAGCATTTTATGATATTCAAAGGGCACATAGAACCGTAATGTTATAAAATTACTTATATAGATATGTCTAATATATAGTCTTATTTACTGTTCATATAGAGTTATAGATATATGGTATATACGAACTTTAAACTAATTATGTTATTATACGTACATATGTATGTATTTTCTTAAAGACATAACATTATAAATTTGTTAGAGGCCTATGTCCAGCAGTGGACTGGAGTAGGCTGATAATGATGAATGATGATAATGAAATTTGTTATAATGTTTTTTAGCTGTTCTTTACATCATCATTACTTAATGTATCGAATACTTATATAAGAAATAGCCTTCTTATGTGGAAAAGAACACAATGTTGTATATAAAGAAAGTGAATTTCTCTTGTTTTTTTTTTAAAGTTTCGTCCGAACTGCAACAGCTAAATTGATGACGTCTGCGTATCTGTTGGAAACACGATCAGTAACGCAATGTGATTTACAAAATCGAAACAAAATGGCGCATTCTCCCAAATACCGCTTTTTTGTATATCTAAAAAGATTCTTAACGCAATTGGATATGATTTCATATTATTCTAAACACTCGAATTGTTTCACGTACAATTTATACTATGGTTAATAACATAAATAATAATTAATTAATTAATTTCATCCACAGTTTTAATACAAACCAAACGATGGATGATAAATTACTTGGACGCGAACAGTATACATGAATATTGTAGCTGAAGTTTAAAAGTCGAGTCTACATAAGTTTTTAGTATAATTTTAACACATTATAAAGATACATCAGTAAAGTTTAATACTCTGCCTTAATTTAAACATTTATCTTGGTTAATAACTGTTGCAGTCAGTCAAGTATTCTTGTATTAATTTTCGATGGGACGTATAATATAACTGGTGAACCGTGAGAGTACTATACTTATCTGCCTGGTCCTGTGAGGAAAGGCATGATGTTATGTTAAATATTAACACAGCTTAATAAGGATTTTCATTTTACAGTTGTTCGGTGTCTCCATATTCGCATTATGCTTGTGGATTTGCATCGAACCAGGCTTCAATGAATGGATGCGCATCCTGGAACTGCAGCGTTACTTCATCGGTATCTACATCATCCTCATCGCGTCTCTGGGCATCATGGTGGTCGCGTTCCTCGGTTGTGGATCAGCTTTAATGGAAAATGTTTTGCTGCTCTATACAGTAAGTTAAAAATAAGTTAAAATTACTTTAAAAAAATATTGTTATGCTTGTTCTTAACACTATATTATACAGAAATGACAGCAACCCTTTTTACCCTTTTCGCAAATATCGAAAGATTTCCCTACCAAACGGCAGCAGAGCGGATTAGTGAAGAGACAAGTTAGTAGCCAAAAATTTTCTTGGTTGTTTTTAAATCGTCTTTAAGGTCTCTCATGAAGCTCCATAATTACGAGTATAATGACAATAACCGGTACAGACTGCGAATCATTCCCCTTGACAGTTCACAGAGCTAGTTGCATTCGGCATGTCTTCGTTTTAAAAAATCGTTTACCTACAATGCGTAACTCCATCTGCAACGTTGACTTCTTTACATTACTAAATATTTTTAACTGAAATAAAAAAATGTGCTTATCATTTTCACAGTTTATAGCAACGCAAGTGGGGCTGTTCGTGTTTGGACTGGTTGGTGCTTGCGTGGTGCTCGATTTCTCTACGTACGACTCCAGCATCCAACCCATTATTAGAGATGTTATTGTCAGACTCATCAATAATCCACAACATGAAGGAAGTCGAGAAATCTTGAGGATGGTGCAAGAAGGGGTAAGAAAATCAATATTTTTGATGTTTTTGACAAAACAGCAAATGATAAGAAATTAAATATCTAGATCATTCTTTTTTTATTTAAAGATAACTAAATGCCAAAGTTAATCTTTGTACACCCCACACATGGTATTAATAGAATTAAAAATTATAAAATACTTACGCAATTAAGATTAATTTGTCATCGCAACTGAACTTTTAAACCAAATCATGTTCAGCAAATAGGCAGTTGATATGGAAACGGTAAATGGAGGTCCAAATGCTGAGCTGCAGGCGACCGTAGGGAGCGTCTGAGTAATTGAATGACTTCATGCCACGTCCCGTGTACATTCCGATTGAATATTGTCGCATTGAAATATCCACTGGGATCAAAGTTCAGTTGAAAATCCTGTTTGAATCGTTTACCATGGTCCAGTAGGTTTTCAAAAGTGTTTTTCGTTTTGTTTCGGCTCCAATCCTATTTAGTTCTTCGGAAATCAAATGTACCATATACCGAAATGAAATCTATTTCTGCTCCAATGTGGATTTTCGAAGGGATCTTTGTGTCTTTTCAATTTTTTCTAGTACTCATTGCTTTAAGACTCGTTTATTCGAATCCGTAAATTAATTCCAGATTGGGTGCTGTGGTGCTGATGGACCGATGGATTTCATCAACTTGAATAAGCCTTTACCAGCTGAGTGCCGTGATTCGGTGACAGGCAACGCGTACTTCCATGGATGTGTGGACGAACTCACGTGGTACCTGGAGAGCAAAACCGGATGGCTCGCTGGCATCGTACTTGCGTCTTGTATGATTTGTGTAAGTTCTAAATCAGTACCATACAATATTAAGATTTAAATTAGGATCGCTACACAGCTGAATACATGTAACGTTACTCCGGTACGTAGTTGACCTTACGGCTTAAGGGTAAATTGGACTATGCTTTCTGATTGAGAAAGATTAAGGCCATAGTTTTTCGGGTAACGTCCACAATATACATACAAAGAAATTGTGAGATATTACTGAAGCGTTATATCTGCGTGGTTTGTGCAACAAGAGCTTAGAATCAAACCGTTAACAATACATTAATAATTCCCTCTATAGTGACCAATCTCCTCTAGATAACGTAACCTAACTACATCCGTCCTAATCCGTTAAATAAGCCTATACTTGCAGAAATAGCTGTACGTGAATCGAAAATCTTCAAGATCCGTCTAATATTAGAACTTAGGTTTGTCCCCTTATTGTGTTTGTTTCGAAAATTCCTCGTCCTAGTTTTCTATTATAATAATGGGACCAGGGCGATATTTTATCTACTCATTTATCCTTTGAATATTATTTGTCACTTAAGTTGAAGAAGTTATTTTTTTTTGTTGTTTATCTGCGAAGAAGTTATTGACAAAGTAAATATATAAGAAACTCTATTAACAAGTGTTGCAGAATCCGTGTTTATTGTCAAGTAGAGCTTAGTTGAATCGAATATCGATCAACTTCACAAATAATTTAGTTTGAGATGATTTTCTCTTATTTTAATATCTTCACATTTTTGATAAATTGTTATGTATTAGTGCCAAATTTTAGATTCGTAATATATAAAAAACTGTTTTCTATTAATACTAAGCGTAATATAAAACATGACCTGTATTTTTTAAATTACTTTCCTGACAGGTGGTGAACGCGGTTATGTCAATCGTCCTCATCCAAGCTGTGAAGAAAGAGGAAGAGGAATCCATAACATATAAAAATTAGAACATTACTTACATATCTGTAAGTATAGTACCTATATTAAGAATTATGTTATGGTATACGAAATTTTATATTTATAATCGACATATCCATAAAAATATTTTTTGCACGCTTCGCGCAACATAGAAGTCATCCACCGTTTTATATTTTAAGTATTAGAATAAATAACGCTATAAAAAATCTAAATAAATGGCAAAATCAAAGATTTGTTTTATTGAGAAATAAACATTCACAAATAACACATGTTCTTAATTCTTTGATCTTTACTCTATGTAACTAAATGTTATCACCGACTACTAGAGTATTTTCAAAACACAAAACCATTTTAATGATAACTCAACAAGCAACAATTGTATGATGTTCATAATAGGAATGATATATACCTATTATGTACACTTAAAATGAACGATCGTAAGGGATTGGAGATCATCCTGAACCCTTCGTATCCGTAATATTTATATAACACGAAAAAGTATTTTATCGTAATTAGAAAATATGAGATAGAGAGAGAAGGAGATAATCTACCAAGCTGAAAAAGTGTAGACTGACACATTTCATATATATACGTCAGGGACAATGGTGATCTATGGTATGACTGGGTAGGTTACTTTGTGGTGTTATCGATTGATGTTAAGGGCAGTGGTGCTTAAAAACGCACATAACTCTATAAAACCAGAGGAGAGTGCCAGTACTTGATTGGGAGCCTGTAACCTAAACTACTAGGTTTTTAGCGGAGACAAAAACATCGAGTGTCTTTCAAACCTGTTCGAACGGTCTTAAAGGTCCTTTCCACAAATGAGTCACTAGCCGAATTTATCTGCGGTCGTTCGATAATTGACTTTTGGAATCCTGCCAAGATATTCCTCGTGAACTCGGAAGGACGTGTAATATTTGGACAAGTGATCCTCTTTTGTTTGAATTGGAACTCAAATGCACATGCATATTAACCGAGAACGATCGGCTATGTGGGAAGGCATTTTAGCAGGAACGTTTTCAGGGTAAATTCCACAGGGAAACGGAATATCAGTAGTCACCTACTATATAGTTGGACGCCTCAAAAGCAATTATTGGAATGTATTACTAAACATTACTGGATATTGGCAAACGACAAGTTGTTTATATAGCTGTAGTTTTAGTTTATGTACGTAAATATTAATCTCTTTGTGAAACTGAGACTTACCATTTGCATTACCAAGCTCTCCATCAATTTGCTCAATAGGAGTATCGACTTCGTGAGTCAGGAGATTTTTAAGTGCAGGAGCGTCTAACTGGTAAATAATAATCGTCAGATACTCATCACACATTAATTTAAACTGAGCTGCTCGGAAAATATTAATATTTTTTACACACTTTAGTAGACACACGATCCGCATAAAAGATGGCGGTATATACCCGTAATTCTTTATACCCGTATACCCGTAAGAGTATTGTATGAAATTGAGTTACAACGCAACAATTGCCTGAGAGTAAGACAAGCGTCTACAAGCAATAACGAAATTACACAAAACTTATTTACCTCCGGTACACGCTATTCTCCGGAGACATGCTTCATATTTCTACCCCACTCAGAATACTTCGCATATTATACTAATTCGAAGTTTGTTCTTATTTAAACTTTTGTATACTATTTAATCTTCCGCGCCACATGTTTCCTTGTAATAGTCTTTTGTTTGTGTTGGCTCTGGGGAACCAGCGGCGGGAGTCGATAACAACGCTGTACATCATAATAACGAGATACGAAATTTATTGCTTGTTACACGTTTATACGGATACGGTATTCGTATATTTCTCGCTTCAACTCTTTATATTTTTCACAATGTGGACGTTTTTAGCTATTGTCCCACAACTAATCTATTTGAGTATCAATTATTAGGCGTGATAGTTACATCTCTCGACACAAATGACGATATGTGCCAGGTCACAGTTACTAAAGTAGCTCTAGAATCTTTTCTGTGTACAATAATCAAAAAACCAAATGTAATAAATTACGCTCATGCTACCATGCGCTAGGTATAGGTGTTGCAATAAGGTACCAAAATTGATTTACGTAGACAGGATAGAGTCACGTGTTCTGCCACAATTCCTCTATGGGTACATGATCTGAAGATGACGCATGCACGCATCATTATACTTATTCAGCAAAGCTTTGTTGAGACAAATCTGTGCGCAATCCATTAGGAGCTCGTCAAATGACGCGTAAAGTCGACTTCTGCTGGTTTTGGCTGCGGGAAAATCACTCCGCCCGCGGCGGCCGCGCCGCCGCTCTCCGAACCCGAACACACGCTGATACAAGCGTGATGATAAATGGGCAATCTGCAAACGACGCCGACTAACTAATAAATCTGAAATAAAGGAAAAATTTTGCTCGAATCTAAATTTCGTTGTGTTTTCTTTGTGCCCAACTATATTATTCACGTTGATATTTCATAACACAGTAAGTACGCGGCTAAACGCAGTGCCTTTCAACATAAATGCGAAACTAGTAAAAATTTTAATACTACTGCCACGTTGGTCGAGTGGTTGCAAGCGCGACTGCCGATCGAGAGATCGTGGGTTCAAGTCCCGGGTCGGGTACTATTGGAGTTTTCTAATTTAGAATTGCTAGTGGTGACTCGGAGTCTGGATCTGTGCCCGGTGTATGGCAATGGGCTTACCAGCTATTCCATGGGACGTAAACGTAACTGGTGAAACACGGGAGTGTTCTACACTCCTCTGCATACCACTTCGGGATTGGCATTGTGGGTATGTAGGTATCCTCTCATATCAAGAGGGTTAAGGGCATAGCCTGCCGCGAGGGAGAAGTACGGCTTGGCAGACTTTACACACCTTGGAATTTTTTTTATAAATTCTAAGGTGTGTAGGTTTTCTAGCGATGTTTTTCTTCACCTTTAGCAAGTGATATTTATATTAGACTCTTTACTTAAAAACTCTTTGTATATCGAGATATCTTCTATTCAGAGAAATCTGAGTTTCTTTGCATTGTAATAGTACCTGTAGGTATAGCGCAGGTAATGCAGACTTGTTTCAGCTTTATCGCCTGAAGCATGTTTGTAAAGGAGCGCTGAAAAATATCTAGCATCGCTCTTCAGATGTGTTTAACTTTGTGATGGTAGAGTTTCTGAGGAAATTTTAATGAACTGTATGATAATAAAGAATCAAATGAAACCGACCAAACACTATTGGAATTACATATGATGTCCATAAAAGGACTTCTACGAGCAATATATGTTCATCATAAGTTCCATACTGTGAATTTTTCTTCACACATAGTTAGATAATTGTTGTGCTGGGTAGAGAAAAAAATTACGAAAGAGTACGACCAAATGTCCAATTAGACTACATCACAATAATTTACTCGTAGCATCGGTAATTCGATGCTCACATCTTGCTAGGTGTAGTATCGAAAAATTATTATAGATGGCTATTACACAGGCTTTGACTGTAAACATGTACTGTCACATATGCGTATAAACAAATTTCAATCACGACTGTAATCCCTGAAGGGGTAGGCAGAGGATGTTACTCCAACAATAAATATACGTAATATTGATAATCTTTCAATTATGTGTCTGCATACAAAACCAGTTTCATTGTTACACACGTCGATAGTTCTGCATGTTTTGTTTGTAGTAAAATCGATATATATCCTAATGAGTATACATCTTGAACCACTCAAAACTAATCAACGAAGATACACTATTGTTTAAGTACTTGTAAGAAAGAAAATAAACTAGAAAAGATGTAAGTAATTAAGCAATCAATTCATCGATACACTACATAGCTTAAAAACAATAATACAATTCTTAATATTAAAAACTAAATTATTATTTTATACTAAATATTAAACGTACATATGTATGTACATATGGAGGAATTACGTCATAATTTTTTAAAATATTACTTCTACGCATGTTCACTATATGTTACATCGTTCGTTCGTTAGGTGATCTATATCACAGTTGATTAGGTAATCGCATATTTTCGATTAAAGGGTAAACAAAGTTAGGCTCAATCAAACGAACCCAGAACAATGTAACATTGTGTCGACTTATAGATTGTCTCGCCCTGTCGGATTACATCATAATTTTAATGCATTCGGCACAACAATTAAATATATTTTCTTGGAATGCTCAAGATATCAATAACGCGTTAATTATATTACTTTGAAAAGCTTTGGTAGTTTTATGCCGGTTCTAATTAATTATTATTACGTAATGTTACCGTGAATAATATAAGGAAAACAAATAAGTATCCTTGAAGAATCGGAACCGTTTTGCCGTTTTAGAATACATAACGTAAAAATCCAAATGTAATATCACGCCTGTAATCCCCGAAGGGGTAGGCAGAGGAGTGTACACTCCCACGTTTC
>DWFV01002227.1:0-10118 GCA_018246775.1 Parelbella machaon machaon | reverse complement strand
AATACCTACCCCGTAAGGCATCTGGCGTAATGACATAGTAATAATAATGTTCAATTGTTATTTTGTAATTTTTAGGTTTCATAAATCACCGTATTTAGAATGTCACAGCACATATTTTTCTTGATACAACGATAAACTTCAAGAGCTGAAATGTTAACAGTTCAAGTTAAAACGACGTTATCTGCCAATAACTAATTTCAGATATCTCTAAATTTCATTATATATTACCATGCAAGATTAATAACGTGAAATATACCTACGTCACCATCAATATAATTAGCCTGTCGGAGTCCATCGCTGGACATATGTATGCTTAACCAAAGAGGGTCCTGCCCTAATCTGCGCATGCGGGTTGGGAATCAAAGTATATGCAATTATTGCAAAAACTTATTCCAAAGACTTATTGAACTTACGCAACAGCTTGCTCGGACTATAATTTATTGGGTACGCCATGTTTCATGCTACTTACATAAAAAGCAATTGTCAAATAAAAAATATAACTCGAAGTCTTCGAAATCAGCGTACATATGTGTGTGAGGAGAGTGATAAATGCAGAAGAACCACGTCAGTCTGTAAGGAGAGAGATATTCGGCGCTCGGTGGTCTCTGCCTACCTCTTGAGGGACACCTAGATACTACGAATATAGATTAATTAATTAATCGATACATGTTTATCAATCGTAAATACAACGTTTGAGGAATTGCAGATTACCATAACATACATATGTGTAATTACTTTCAGGCATTATTTATAACCAGTATTTCAGGCTGTGACATCTATGAAATGCAGGGGTGATCTGAGGATGGTCCTATTCCATTACTAGTTTTAAGCAGGTTATCTTTAAAACCGTAGGTACATTTCGTCACGCAACAAATAATAAAACGACGTGAAATCATTCAATTATATAACTACAGACAGCGCGACCAATTCTAAAAATAAAAGTTTTGATTAAGGGTGCCTTTTTATAGAATCTTGGCAAACTTGAAAAAAGATTTTGTCAAAAGTCCCGCCTAAATAAACTGGGGTAAGCGTCACAGTTCACCCAGTTCGGAACATAGCGGCCCATTTTCATGATTTTACCCAAATGTGTTAATAATGTACTAAGTTAAACATAATTGGGCTTGAAATAGCTTGCAAATATTTAAAGATTTCTGTCGTACCTTACAGTCGTATATTACGATACCGATATACCCAAGCTAACCGTTTGAAAATATTGCAGTGACAGCCTAGCACTTTAAATTCAGCCTCCAACTCCGTGTTGCCTGGATTAAAATCCTAGCGCACACCTCTTTACTATATAAACTGCATATTAAGATTAAAATATTATCCACTGATACCCAGTAGCACCTGTCGAAACCCGGAACTCCCGACCAGTAGTCGCGCATGCCCGACCAACGTAGCGATCAGTAGCGGAACTCCTCAGCGGTCAAATTTCCAAAAAACATTTCTTAGTGCTCAAATATTTCACTTAAGCATGAAGTTTTGTCAGTGCGTTGATCGATCAGTCAGTCAGTTGCTTTCATTTTCTCTATATATAAATATATATTATATACAGCAAAGCATTTTGCGATATATTTTATATAGTAATGTTCGAGTAATCACACACCTAATAATTATAATATATATATCATTCTTAAATCGCCAAAATATGGGAACGGCTACAACTAGACATTATCTCGGTATAGCAAGACATTATTGCGTAGATAATGACCGCTAAGGTATATATTATAATACAGTATAGGTATTAATATGCATATATTATAGCTCTGTCTGGGACGAACTTAACTTTATTGTGAACTTAACTAACTTTATTGTGAACTTTACGTTAGATTGGATTGCATAGTTACATGGATTAGAGCACGCTAATACAGGAAATGATTTCCTTCACCATTATAACAACCCCTAATCTTAAAAATGGAAACAACTTAAAGTATTTACGTATAGTTTAAAATGCGTGCAAGGATTTTAACCCAGGACTCCGGGAGTAGAATGCTAAAGTCGAATCACTAGGCTTCCACTGCATCACCACGAAGAACCTAGTCACCTTAGCAGGCTCTACAGTATTTTCTAAATTTTTTAAGTCTACCAACAAGCTTGTGACAAGATCGTTGAAGTTTAACCTTAAGCTTTCTAATTTCTAAAGGAGATCCACGTCCAATAGCAGAACAACGGAAGAGATGCATTTGATGATTATCAACATCATCAACATCAAAATAAAAGTTTGTTAAATCAGTTTGATCAATACGCCTTGAGGTTTTTGCGTGCTGATTAGCATTCAGTTTCTGAAGCATATAAATAATAAATCGCCGCCAAAAAATCCATCCACAACCCATCCAAAAAATCGTAAAGAACCCAAGGAAGACGAGGTATTTAGATTGGTTTTCTGAACAAAGGAACAGATTTTCAAGCTAGGATCCGAAAGAAAAAGATTTGTAAGGCAAATTCATCGAAGAAAAGTTAAAAAATACATATAAAATAGTTGTAATATACTTCACTTATTCAACATTAAGGTGAACTAAACACCATAATTCAGATTAACTTTACTAACGACACTACAGTATGTCGCTATTGAACGTAATACGTTCTGATTTCAATACAGTGCGACACAGTCAGTATGCGACGCTTAATGCTTTCCCTGTCCGACAGAGGGCACGTAGACGTTCACTACAATGATCCACTTTCAAACTAAAAATAATTCTTGTAACCGAGAAATAATAAAAAAAATGTAACCTACGTAAACAACAAAAAAGCTATGCGTAAACACGTATAAATGACAAAACTTCCAAAGAAATTCGATGATTACATTATTCAATAAACATTTGCTGTAAATATACATAACTTTAATTACAAAATAAATACAACAAAAATTAATGGAGTGCTGAACAAAATACATAACTCTAAAGTTGGGATCCTCATAGTAGATGTATCAGGTACGTAGTTAGTGTGAGTACTCTCGCAAGCCTGTCTTGGCCGGGGTGTTTTTAATCAGTGTGCCTTGTAGGCAGTCACCTCACGAGCAAATTATCCTCTTCGATTGTAACGACTTCAGTTAGACGTCGCTCATAGATTGTATGTAACCACTTGTATCATTTAAACTGTGTATACAAAACATCCCTTGAACAACGCCATCAATGTATTATGCGCTAAAGTAATTGATATCTTTTTTTATAAAATGTACCAGTTAAAGGATGGGTTTTGAAACGATAATTGGCTTAAAGGCGTCCCATTTCATCATAAGTCAAAGTAAAGCTCCCAAAAGCCCTATTGGATGTTATTTACAACATTGGAGCCCTGTTTCCCCAAATATCTAGAAATTTGGAACGTGAGGAACAATACGAATACGATGCCTTGTAACCCCATTAATGCAACCAAGTTCATCCAAAGTTAACCCTTTTCCGCCTTAAACAAACCTTGAAATCCCGTTAAAACTTCCTGAAATTTTTGGACTGTTTTTGCTACACACATCAGCACAAAAACCTAACTCAGATATAAATACTTTGAAGATAAGAAATAGCACTGCGTGCCTCCATCTAAGAGTCCTATAATATTAACTACTTGCGTAACACAATAATTATGACATGATAATATCCCATATACGAGTAGGGATCTCACCTCTCGTTGTCAGTTTGCTATTCTCACTCTTTGGCACTCTCAAGTGTGATGTTTGACGCTTAGACACCTGAATTTAACTTACAGATATCACATAATGCATCGAGCTCGAAAGATCATGAATAGACCTGGGGTATTCCCTTAAATTTAAGATACGGAAACGGATGAGGGAGGAAAACGGTGTGCTGGGGGTGAGGCTAGGGAAATAGAAGCCTTAAAATCAAAGAAAGAAAAAAAAGGTGCAACTACAAGCTAGATTTATTGCAAAACTATTCCGTGTCCTCCTCCTCCTCCTGACGTGCTTCTTATTCTAGTAAAAAAATTAGTTATTCGTATACGTTACTTATCATTCGTTGCTTTTTGTCTAACCCTAAAGAAACAAGGCGTGACGATAAAATAAAAATAATTATACGAAGTCTAAGTTACACACTGATAAAATATATTTTGCATCGACTTGTTTTCATTTCAACAGCGACATCTAGTATACCGTTAATGAACCATAAGATAAACGTAATGAACAATGCGTATACGTATGTGCCATCCATTTAGTTTTATCCGTATCCGACAGGTGGCAGCTAAACCAGTAGTAAGGATGCGTTGTTACTTAATCGAAAATATTTAAAAGCTTTTGAAATATTCCTAAATGGTAGTACGAAAGAGGTATCTTGTGTAGAAATAGGTACCTACTACTTACAGTTATCTATCTTTGTCTTTCTACTGTTTCATACTAGATGGCGCTGTTACAACTTCACTACCTGTACCTTATAGCTGTTGTATTTAATAAATAAACATTTAAACAAGCTTTAAAACGCTCTATCTATAAAACATTTATTGCCCAGTCACACGAGATGGGACCTCAATATTGCTTCCTCTTAAGCAAGTTCGCGTTCGGAAAAAGATATTCAATTTTTAACATTTCTACAATGAATATGATAAGATAAAAACAAAACGATACGAGTTATTTCATTTATTTTTCACAACTGAAATTAAACACGTGCAATACAAAATATTTGTGACAGTATAAAAATATTTCATACCTTTGATATAAAAATATAGTATAACGTCAAATATAGACTATCTGCTTCGACTTTATGAGTTCATTTGCTAACACGCATTTTTAAGGAAAACCTATTAATATCTTAATAAATATCTATTTACTATTATTAGTATTACAACTACCAGTATCCATTAACTTTTCTAAACAACATAGTTTCGTCGTAGTTAAAAAAGTAATAAACGCAGGTGTAAAAGGAAAAGGATTCTAATATAAAAACAAAAAACAAATGCTTGACTATGGATAAGAATCTCACATTTTAGTCTTGTTCGACTCAACATACAACTTACAAATTGACATACACCTAATTGTGACATCACTAATAAGCAAATATTTGTCAGTGTGGAAATGTTTCCAACCAAGGTTGATGTCAACTTGGAGTAATCTCCATTATGAATCCATATATCGTCTAATACTGGTAATCAATATCTCGTCAAATTCTAAAGAGGACTAGACAGTAGTTCTTTTAGGAGCCATAAATAATAATGCAATAGTGAGAACAATATTTTGTGACCATTAACGAGAACGAAGAAATTTTCTTCGTCGTTACTGATTCGAATGGTCAATGAGTGGAACACCCTACTTAAGTTTGTGTTTCCACTAATTTATAACCTAAAACTATTCAAACGTAAAGTGGTAATATGCACTTACAGGGCATGCATGCTACACCAAAGGCCACATCATCAGTTACCATTAGGCAAGACTGGCCATATGCAAGCTTATACCAAATAAAAAGTAAATAAATAATACCCGTGCAGAGTATTAAGTTACATGATAATTCTATAATGACTAGGCCCAAGCCTGAGTGTTTCCCTCTCTCTGCATCTTGGCGATCTCTTGCCGCAGCTTGCGCTCGTGAGCCACCGCCTGCCGCAGCTCCGTCTCCCGCGTGGCCGCCGCGTCGAGCTGCTCCTTCTGCAGGCGAAGCCCGTTGAGCTGAGACTGAAGCGCTGTTATAGTTGAGTATGTGCTGTTCTTAAACTGAAATACAAAAGAAAATCGTGGGGATAAAAAATATTTTTGGAGACACCTATTGCTCAACACAATTGCTAGCACCTAACACTAATATTGTTTATTATTTATTATGACATCGTCACGCCAGGTTCCTTACAGGTTACGCCAAGAGCAACAAAACAACTCTCCCCTTACAAAACTATTGCGGATTGAATTAAATCAAATCAAATTAAATAATTAAGTCTATTTAAGACTAAAATTTTTTTATCACTAGTAATGATTCTTGAAATGTTTTAAAATATGAATAATGGTGTGGTTTATTTACAACTTTTACAAAATAAAATTAAAGAATTAATATATTAGACCGCAACCACACTTTGGCCATCGTCATCATTACCATCAGCCTGTCTCAGTCTATTTCTGGACACAGACCTTCTGTGAAAGGTTTTTACCCATAATCCCCAAGCTAGGCATGTGACTTGTGGATCACAGAGCATATCTCGCGCCGCCATGCCTGGCGCGGAATCATAACATTGACATGAAAATAATGTTGTGTAAACAAACCTGAGTCTCCATTTCTCTCTTTCGAACAGTCTGATGGAAGCTGTCCATCTGGTCCACGATCTTCTCCCGCTCCAGGACGTTAGCGCGCTGCTGTTGCCTGTTCACTTCTATCTTCTCCTCCACCTGCTTGCTAAGCGTCGATATCACCTCCGACATGAGAGTTGCGCGGGCCTCGCGTTCCAGAGCCCACAGCTGCAAGATGAATAATGAATGAAGAAGAAGGACGTTAGGTCTATGAGCACAAGAAATATTTGATGATCAGATTTATCTGATTACCTAATAAAGGACGTGGCGTGATGATATAATAATAATAATTGCAAATTAAAATATTGAAGGTACCAAGTCATATATTTGTATTAGTTAATACAAATATTTCACTTTTAAGTTTTGCCTTGTATATAAAATACCAATTTTTATAAAGTCTTAAACCTTATAAACTTAAGGAAAGTTATGTTAAGTCATGTTGGGATATCATTGAGAAGATACTTGAGAAAATCTAATTGAGAAGAAAGATTTACCCAAAGAGGTTATGACATATGTATGTATTTTACTTCGTGTTGGTCAGCCCAAATAAATAAAATAATTAAGAATCTAATGACATGAAAATTATGAAAAAATCTTTTTCTAAAAATACTAAACAATAGACTATAACTGGCTGATAATGATGATGATAATGAAATATCATAATCAATACCTTATCTTGTTTATCGTTGATTTGCCTCGCCTCGCCGTCATACATGGATTCGATGTTCTTCTGTCTCTGTCGCTCTCTATCGCGGTGCTCCTCTAACTGCGCCAACGCTGCGTCCAGCACTCTTTTATAACTTTTGCTCTTTTCGCGTTCTGTTTCATAGTCCTAAAATGGCAACACAAACAGTAGTGTAGAAATAGGTGCAGCTGGCCCGTGATGCAGCAGGCAGATGCAGCATAATAATAGGTATCTATGGAAGCATGGTATCTGAGGAAGGACCTCGTATAGGTCCGAAACTAATCGGGCCATCCCGAAAAAAACGCACGTGAGTTAAGCCGGTACATATATAATCATGTGTATAAATACTCACGAAACATTTAATAGTAAAATAGGTATCTGTTCCAAGTGGAACACATAGTTGTTTTATTAGTTCTTTTATTATCCCTATACTGGAGATATTATTTTGGTGTATGTAGATGTAATGTATGTTGTAATAAACATCTTGAAGATTTCCACATACAGCCATCTAAACTGATAAACTACACATAAATATATACCAATACAAATACTTTTCTTTTTAAGAATTAGAGAATTAATACACATTTGAGAGAATTAATACACATTTTTCTTTGACAGGAATTGACTTATAGATCCCCGCATAATCATTGGGTTAACAGGCCATTGGGCTAGTTCACCTAGTACAGATGCTGTGATAATGTTTTCTCATTTTGGACAAGTTCTAAGATCTTTCAAAAGATTTAATAACTTCCAATACAATAATCATCATAACAAGCACAAACAAGTTTCAATAGTCTGACATAATCTGAGTCTTCCAACTCAAGCCCCCCATACCCAAATGAAATATAAAATACCTTGACAACAGCTGCTTGTATTTTCTCCAGCATCTTCAAATCTAAATCAATTTCATTAAGCACTGCCAACACTTTCTTCTTCAACTTGTACTTGTGCAGTCCCATGTTCACTAATATTGCATCCCTCTCTGACATCAGCCTGGCATGTTCAGCTTCTCTTTCGTTGGATAGATATTGCAACTCCTGCAAAATTTGTATTTCCTTCTCCTCTTGCTTGCGCAATTTCTTGACAATTGCCTCCTTTTCACTAAGCTCTGCAATCTGTCCTTCTAGGCTCTCACGAAGTTCCTGTACACAGTGAAATAAAAATGTTGTAAATACATATTTCCCACACCCACAAAAGCTCACACCCACTCTATAAGAGACCTAGGTCCCTTATGGGGTGAGCAGAGATCATGGAGTGCTAAATATCTCTTTCTGCAGACAATGTCATCCTTATATCCAATATTTCACTGTACATGAATACAGCATTACTACCATAAGTCGAGCCCAATTATAACAATAAAATAAAAATTTCATCAGTTTGCATTTACATTATATATTACTGAGAAATAAACAAGTTTAATATGAGTCTGAAACTGTGAATAAACCATTTTATTATAACATAAAGCATCATCATTATCACCTTCAACCCTTTCATAGGTCTGCTTTGTGATAAAATTTGGGGGTAGTCTGTCCCTAGCTGACTAGCACCTGGGCCAAATTCACATGTCTAACAGACATAATGCCCTGATTTATTTGTGACATTATTTTTTGTAAATCTTTACACATCCTGGTACACACATCTGTGTGTACCCAGGAACCTGAAGTGAGAGACTAAATTGTAAGCCATAAGGTAGTCACCACTTTTAATTAACTGTATTAAATTTATAGTTAGCTACCTTCATTTGCAACTCTTTTTCTTTAAGCCTCTGTTCTTCTACTTCAATCTGCTTTTTTAACTCTTCATCCCTCTCTTGCAGAATCTTACGGGTGTCTTCCTCCTCCTTCTTTTTTTGCATCTCTTTTTCCACTATCTGTTCCATCCTATAAAAATAATTTTACTTGATAATTGAATTGAACTAGAGCTTTTAATATTTTGAAGTAAATGCAATATTCATTGAAGGTTACACCTTAATAGAAATTGCATATAATATGGAAAAATCTACCAAACTACTGTATAATCACAAAGATATATCTTCTAACATGACACAAATACCCACAAGTATGGTCAAGTCATGGTCTTAGTATGGTTCCCTTCAAACCAACACAAGAATACAATAACATAAAATCATATTGTTGCTGCTGTTAGTTCCATACAACAACATGTGCGATATGATATTGCCTTAATATTATACAGCATAAACTTGTAAAATTTACAACATTAAATGAAAACACTAACCAAGCTGACTTTAACTTCCCATGAGCCATATAAGCTGATGCAGCTCTCAACTCGGGCTGCTGTAGGCGCCAAGCGTGGTGGAGCCTTAGCTCTGCTTCTTGTCGCCTCAATTGCTCCTCCTTCTCTATGATGCCCTGGTTGATGTCTTGTAGAGTTGATGTTGGTACTTTGTTCAGATACGACCTACAATTTATATTTAAAATCCTATAAGCTTCTAGAATTTACCATCATACAAACCTTTATCACATGAATTGTTCCTTTCCCAAATATGAGATAGTATTCAAATAAAAATGTTATTATTACCCATTCTAAAACTGTTAAATTATAACCAGAGTCAGACATAAATTATTTTTCATTGTGAGCATACTGTTATCCATAACTTGTGATCAAAAGATATTTAAAAATATTTAGTTAAGTGGACTTCAACTGGATCATTTCTTAAATTTTGGTACTAAACATAATGTCCATTCAATCCAAGACACCATTGCAAGTGCTTCAAGAACACTGATGTGAAAATAACATTTTTTTTTAAATCCATGAATATTCAAATTAGAATAAAGTGTATTTTCAGAAATACACCTTTGTGTTAATTTCAGTATTAAGTTTTATTATCACAAAGATATAGTAATATTTTTATTTTGAAAGTGTATAACTTTAATCTTGTCCATAAGATCTTACTCAATGATATTACCCATTTTTGTAAAACTTAGGCTGTGCTGCCAGGGCCTTGAGTTCTTGTTGATATTGCATGTTCTCTTGAAATAACATTAATTCTAATTTTTTTCTACGCTCCTCCAACTGGCTGAAATTAAAACAAGATTAAGTTCATGAAAAATATTGTAAATCTCATTTAAAGCCTTTTAATATTTATTTAAATTATACTTAAATTGTTTTGTTTTCTTAAATATTGTCATTATTATTCACAACAACTTTTTCCTAGTTAGATTTCATTCTCTGCACTGGTCATCAGTGGCAACAGTATTGATTTATTTC
>DWFV01002226.1:0-10120 GCA_018246775.1 Parelbella machaon machaon | reverse complement strand
TCACTGGTCCGTCATTAGTCCTATTTACTAACAAAATTACAATTACATTAGTGCTATTCAATATAATATTTCTCTTCAAATGAAAAGGGGATGAGTAATGCTACTGAGGTACATAAAATATTAATTGATAGCAGCTGGTCTCATGATGGTAATTGGCGAATATATTTTCATGAGTGTTCTTTTATTAGTCTCTTATGTTTTGTTCCCGAGCATGTTCCGTGGGTCACGATGGCAATAACTCAATTATCCCGGTCGTCAAGACTCTCGTTTAACGATAACCATCGACAATATTGTTTTTTTAATGTCGTTTGAACTCCGCTATAAATTCATTTTAATTAAATAAACTGTAAATAATATCTAATGAATTCGTATTCTAAAGTAGTAATTTTAAATTTGCGATGCATTTTTCAAAATTTATTTGTTCTCTAACTTTTAGTCCTTGCTAGGAGAATACGCTTTGGTTCTTAGCGACAAAAAAACTTTTCAAAGGGAGCGGGCTGCGCAGTAGTTTATCTCGCAATCGGAAAGTAATTATGTCCATATGTATGTATATATGTACATCGTTTTAGATCGTCTCTTTGGCGCCATTTTGAAAAAAAAATGTTCGTATATCGTCAACTACATAAAATATTTGATAGCTTATAATGTTAAAAAATGTCAAATAAATAATCCAATAATTTTAAAAAAAGGAAATGATTGGTAAGTTTTTTGTTGAATCATGCCGAGCACAACTGTATAAATAGCCAGTGAATAAATAGGTATAAGGTTTGAACATGTCATCGTTGCACTGACCTGAAGAACATTTTTAATTTACATTTATATTTATCTATATCACAATGCATCTATTTCAAACATATAGTGAATTTTAGACAATAATAATGAAATACGTGAGATGATTCCAATATTTTGCTCAGTGTTGCCCTACTTAGATAAAACGTATTGTGCAATCTATTGTTTTTTTTCTTTCAGATAATATTAGTGCTCTTGGTTGTATCGATAGCCAGTAACACAGACAGCTATGTCGTGCCTACACACGTTTCAAATGATCATGTTGTGGGCACTAAGGAAGAAACACTTAAAGTTGATAAGGATTTACACAGTGAGCCGCCGAAAAATGTATCAGCAGATTACTCAAAATATAGTTTCATTATAACCACGTACTTATAACCTCCAAAAATGGATCTAAGTATAAGTTACCTGTTAATAATGTATATTTTCTTTAAACTTGATACAATAAATATTACGACTGGTAATATCAGCCGTGAAACATGTTGCAAAAAACGCACGTTGCACGCCTGTATTTCCTAAAAGGGGTAGGCAGAGAAGTGTAGTACTCTCACTTTTCACCAATCATGTTATATATGTCATGGGAATGGGTGGACTCCATGCTACTATTGGGAATTTTCAAATTAAAAAAAAAACTTATTAATATCCCATCCGGGGTTGAACTCGGGACCTCTCGCTTAGCAGTCTCACTTGCAACCACTAGGCCACTAGACTAGTAGGTAGTCATTACGAGATAGAGGAAGTATTTCGCATTTAAACAACGTAAAACCTCTTTGTAATAAAGTTGTGTATCTAGATTTATAGGAATCGCTTAACTTCACCTGTGTGTACCTTGTTACGTATCTCCATTATTTGTATTTGTTATGTTTATTGCAATTAACACATCACATATTTATTCTAAAGGAAAAAAAATGTAAGTTTAAAGGTGGCAACAAAGGAAATTTTGCGATAACTACCAATCTCAAGAACCCCAAAAATGAATCACTAACAGACTCAATGTCTGGAAAAAACGTGCAAAATTTTTTAAAAGTTTTCGTAGATTTATATGTAGAGATATATTTATCTAATTCATTATTGTCGTATCGCAACTGATTTAATGTTATAGAAATATAATTATAAAGCTTTACAACGACAACTACTAACAAAAATAAACATACTTTTTAAACATACTAATAAGTAATTGCTTTATAAGACGGTGATTGTTCAGCACATGGACAATATAAAAAGAACATTTTATAAAATGTATAGATTTTAAAAACGGCTTAAAGCAATTCTTTGACGTGTTTTTATTTTCATAATTAAATATATAGTGACTAATAATGTGATATCACTTGGACTGCAGAAGGCACAGTTATGAAATAATGCCGAATGACCAAGTTGAAACTAAAATGCTAAAATCACTACATAGTTTACAAAATTTACAATAATAAAGACGACAGTAATTATTATAAGTATGCTGAGTTTTACTAACAATTTTATTATGTGATTAATGAATTTACATAAAATGAGACGAGAAATTGGTCAAAAGAACGAATCGTTTTCTAATAGCTAATCTTATTGTGAAATAAAATGTAATATTATGTCAACAAGAAGGTAAAAATTGTGTTATATTGTGCAATAGATTCCGATATGAAAATAAATGTGATACTTTTATTTGTTGTCCTATTATTTAATTACCGACTTTTCCTTTTCGTGTAGTAATTCATTCAGTAATTTTTAATTGTATGTAATTTATTTAAATGAAAGACGAGCGTCGCCAATGGGCAGTTTGTTGGCCACCACATGAATAGTCACCCCGGACTAGTAAGGTACTCATTTGAAAAACCCATGTAAATGTTACGCTTACGAAGTAGGTATTATTTTTAAACTCCATCGACTTTCAAGAGCCTCTTGATATTCAGTATTTTAACACCTACAATAATAACGTTTACTGTTGCTGGTGTTACCTACTGCTAGGTTATTCTCTTCAAGATACCCTCTTTCTCTCTCTCTTTTCAAGACGCGCTCTCTAATATTGAACACACTATGACTATACTACTAAAAATTAGAAATTTGCGGTCCGGTAACAATAAAGAACAATTGTCTGAGAAACACTTTTCACGCGACCGCACGTTAAAGATTCAACCATATATTGTTTTAATATAACAAAATATTTCTGAATCAAATATGAAATGAAACAAATATAAATGCTTTTGTTAAAAAACGAATATCAAAACTATATTCCAAAAAAAATTATATAGGTACCTACTGAAATATATCTTAAAAGTTCTAGATACAACATTTAGCTGAATTTAAATAGATTGTAGTGAAAGATCAAATCGGAATAAGTTTGACTGGAATTGTTTAAAGGATATTACTTACAGGCCTACATGGTTCAGTGGTCATAGTTATGAATCATCTGATAATTATGCAAAATACCTGTTGGATTAGAAGAAATAAGTATATTAGGGACATCGTTAGGTTAAGTTTGACACAACGATTACCTATTTGCAAATTATCATTAGAAAAGCGTGTATAAAATAATGTGTCTGTCCAAAATTACTTTTACAAGTTCGCGAGTGCAGAAAGTAGAACTTGAGTAGTGAAGATTCGTGAAGAAATGAACATTTTTAAGGTGAGACAAAATTATTTAATACATTGTAGGGAATGAATGGGAAATCAATTTCTTGGGAGTGTGAATTGGTCAAATAAAGATGTTTAATTACTAAACCATCTCAATGTAACCGTCACGAAGAGCTTGAAGGGCAGAAACAATAACTACAGATTATGCTAATTACGCTTGGTACGCCAAGATGTGACAACATAATGGCCTGTATTCTTAACAATATTTATCGTTACAATGTAAATATTGGTTAATCTAAAAATGTATAATCAATTCACTCTAGTTTATGTACGAAATAGGTAAATAGGGGCGTATTAAATACGTGCACGATAACAAACGAATTAATGTGGAATTTTAATTCGTCGAGTTACAAAATTTCGCTCGAGCTATCAGACCGTAGCGTTATCGCAAAATTTAATGGTCAAGAATATATGTACTTGCACTACAAAATATTTTATGTTTCCAGAATTGCCTCCTGTATCTATGTATCCATACAATCTATGGTGCTGTCATAATCGAAAATTCTGGAAGAACAAATCTTGCGAATTCAAATATCGAATCACAATTCAACAGTATAAATTCATACGAAGAATCGAGATACGATCTCTCGAAGGAAGCAGTTATGCCTTTAATATCCAAGAATCCTACACCAGAAATTTTGAACAGAAATGCTCTAACCCAGCTTCTGCTGCAAATTGTAAGGCAAATATTCAAATTTATCACGCGAATAGGACTGGCGGAGCAAGGCTGGAGACTGTCTTCAGGATTCATGTCTGCTCTGATGTCGATTCTCTTTGGACCGTTCGCTAACATCTTTATACCAGTGCTTACGAGTGTAGGATCCGTTGTTGTAAGGTAAGATGGGGTTTTTCTTATGATGTCCTTCTTAAGTATGAAAAAACTAGTTCAATTAATGATCCACCAACATTATTAATTTAGCACGTATAATTAAACATCTAAGAAAGCACCAATAATATTTATGTGCCTTTTCTAAGACTTTCATCAACAAGCTAGGGTATATTTAGGTACATATAATGTTCCCTTTGTTACTGGTCGTTTATTTTATTGCAGTTGGCTGACGTGATGAAACTGGGCGACATTTCTTGATAAGCTGCCCTGTTTCCGTTACAACTAATTATGTTTCGTTTATCTAAGTTATTTTATTGAAATAAAACATATTCGCAGGACATGTTGAACTTTTAACTACCGTGTAAAATATTAATACATATTTCTTCACAAATATTGAAATGTGACATATTCCTCATAGACTTCTTTACAGGAATCTTAATAGAAAATAATTCTTATTACTTACAAGATGCACTAACAATAAGATTAAGTACTTAATTGTTGAGGATACACTACATTTCTTTACATTTCTTACCCCAACTAACTGTATACCTTAAGTATACATGCATCATAATGCATACTCATAAGTAGTTGTCATTTTTCAATGTTAAAATTCTGTCCGATCCTCATGTTCCTCAAACCGTAGAACATTAGTTCAAAATTGATTCGCAGGTGACGAATGTCACAAGATACTTCATATATTTTTAAACAAATTGAATGTTAAAGATTGTCCGGGATTTTTAAGATTTGGGTGCGGGTTGCGGCAGGTAGTTGTAAAAATGAAACGTTTTATCTTCCCTTGTTTATTAAATGATTACAAAACAAATATTGAACTTACATTCGAACACTTGTAATTATATCAGATTTATGAACAAATAACACTTTTTCCTTCATCAATTTCCCAAATATTAACAATAGGGTTTGGTGCAAATTCAAACAATTATTCATTTTAAGCACAAGTAGTGTCAGCTCTCCTTCTAGTAGAGGGCATAGGCTCTTTAAATCTTTGCATGGACCTCCAACACGCTTTAGCTGCGGCACTGTAAGTATCCATGTACTCCGTCCTCCCTGGAAACTCGGTAAACCAAGTTTGAATGGATTTTGGAGCGACGCCTGTATGAACTTTACCCGGGGGATGTATTGTTGGTCGAACCGTCGGTGGATTCTCCGTGAAGTGCGTGGGATCCTTGTAACACCGAAGAACCCCTAACCGACTACTCTCCATGGGTATTGGGGCACTTGACTGTGACGCTGCCATTATTGCTCTGTATTCTGTCATCGGAAATGCTGTTGAGAAGAATTACGTTACAATTTAGATACACACTCTTCGGTATTTGCCTAGTATATGCTTTCATCCTCAAGCATCATTATCACCATCACCCTTTTCATCTTTTCACTGCTGGACACGGTTCTCGTAAAAGGTTAACACCAGGTATTGAAAATAGAAGGGAAAACAAAGTCAGAACTAAACCTCATATTTGGCTATCATTGCTTTTACGTTGTACGAAAGCAATGTATTTGAGAAAAAAAATCATAGTCAGCTACGTACGTCATGTGTTATGGTATACAAAAACAGGGGTCAATACGTAATGTCAGACACTAACGCGTTTTCACATGTATTCGCAAGTCATTAAGACAAGATGTCAGGTGTTTTTAGACGACTTCGATTTCATTTTAGTTATAAAGTCATTACGATGCTTTCAAGTAACATAATTTACTTACTAGGAAGAGTGACGACATATGCAAAGTGACTGGCAGGGGTTAAAAACGAAGAGCACATAGTACACTATTGGAGATACCTGTGTATAACAGCTGATGATGATAATGATGAAACTTCAAACGTCCTCTGTCCGAGTTACTATGATCATGGAATGTTTTCATTACTCAGCTATAGATTAATATTAAACACTATTAATGATATAACAGAAATTTCTCACATCTCTTTCTATATGTGGCTTGGTACATAGTCGTCATCTTGCTATCCAGATCGTCACATGGGTGATCCAGGATATCATTGGTCACATCCACCATCTGCATTATATTTTGTAAGATATATGGAACGAAATGAGAGCGTAATGACTTGAAGCTGTTCAAAGTTCAAAAAAGGGATTTCCGAACTTGCACAGTTGGTTGATTACTCCAGAGTTACATTTATACGATCTTTAGATCACACTTTTCTTTGATTGTTTTTTACGTTTAGTTCAAATATCAAACAAGCAATACCATCCATTACAATCAAATTCTTTTTTATTCTACCGAAGCTAGAAAATCACGTTTTTGGAACCTGGTGTATTAGGTACCTGTTTCCTCAGCTGCTGGTAATCCTGACATAGTTTTTGCTCTTTTTCAAGCAACTGCTTGTATTGTTCCACTCTAGGGGAGTAGGAATGAGCATCGCAGTGACAATACGGCGCCACGGGTGGTGGGTGTACCGCTGGCGCTGCATCTGGATGTGGAGGTTCGCATGGCCTGGAATATAAAACCATGGGAACACACTATTTTTATACTTCTTTTCTTTTAGCAATAGGCTCACCGCCTATTCAGTGGGACGTGAAAACGTAACTGGTGAATCGTGGGAGAGTACTATAAACCTTTGCCTACCTCCTAAAATTACCGGCAAGTTGTTACGGTATTTTTAATATTCTTTCATATTTAAAAACACTTTACTTTTATTTCAATACAATATTTTATGTATGACATTTTGTAAATGATAATAAAAAAAACACATACATATGTAGATACTTCTTACTCTGGTATACGTTTAAAAATACGCTTGGAAAGAACTAGCTAACGTTAGTCCAACAAGCCAAATTTGTTTCGAACGATTCACATGTAGGTACGTAAATAAAAAAAGAAACTCCCAGATAAATTATTTTGTAATCGCTTAAAAAATACGAAAAGGACATGCGTTGTAATCGTTATTGCCTTTCCGAATTAATTTTATTGAGAATTCCTAAATAGTGTATTAAAAGAAATAAAAAACTTAACATCACGCCTGTACCTGTATATCGTATGTGGTGTATCAAAATATACCTTGTATATATAATTTAAATAACTGCTTGTAACAATATCATTCATACATTGTTGTACCTCGGATATTATCTGTTTTATTTATAAATCTGTCTACGAGGGTTTTTCAGTACTGTCGATTGAGTCGAAAAACAACAATCAATCTTATACAGGAATTTGAAACGTATTATATCCACGACATTCGATGATACAATAAAAATGCGCATGTTTTGCATATATCACGTTTTGTGATAGATGGCAGCACAGTTGCAAACAAGACTGATTTGCTAACGTTTATTACCTCATAAAAGATTGTATATACAATCTATATAATACGAATTAATACAATATACGTAAAGAGTTAAATGTGATTATAAAGTGTTATAGGGCAACGTAAACATGACTATGAAGAAAATTATATTAAAAAAGTAAATATGGCGACCATGACAAGTCGCATTCATTCGTCACGGTGTGAATTAGCAAAATGTTTGTAATTTTATTTTGCACTTCGTTTTAAACGTATATGACAAGAGAGAATTTAAAAACTTCTAATAATTTCTAGCAGCAACCTTTGGGGCGTAGTGAAAGGTTGTCATAAACGCTAATTTACTTTGTACTTTTTACAATTGCACAATTAACATGAAAGCACAGTAAACATTAACATGAACCAATAACGCGGTTAAAATAGCTTATGAATTTTAAATCGGAAAGACGTTCGAACAAAAAGGAAGCAAGTCAATATTGTAAAAGTGGACTCCTCTCATACTGAATTACTTAATTTTAATTTAAGTTCATACATTTTTTCCGATAATATAATAAGTTATTATAGTTTTATCTTTAAGTTTGATACGGTTCTCAGTTTCTCCGAAAACTTTGCCCAAACTGTGGGAATCACGTCCCCCTATTTTCATACAATCAAAAATATAATTAAATAAGATGAATTGGCACTTACTTTCCTACGATAGGTTTTGGAAAGGGCCAGTTGTAATCTTTGTTAGTAGTGGTGCTGAAATCCATTTTCAAAAACTGTTAATCTGAAAATTGGTTAGGCACATTTTAATTCCATATTATATCAAATACTATTGACAGTTAAAAACAACACTTACCTTAGTTTATTATGTTAATATTTTTTAAATTTATCACAACTAATTTAGCTAATTGACACCCGACATAATTTAGAACAGCTTTCGAAGCCAAAAACTTTATTTGTTGAAGAATTTCCTCAATAAGGGAAGATAAATTCATTTTGATGTTTTGTATTTTTTTTATTTTTTTGTCAATTTTTGTTATTGTCAACGCATATTTATTCCTCGGTTTATGTTATGTAATACTAGCTGCTACGAAAAACGTTTGTTGAATTAAAAAATATATATATAATTATAATCTCCGGGTTGGGAACTTTAACTGCTAGAAATATTTTCCGTATAATAATAGAAAAAACAATATCTTATTCTTTTTTAAATGTTAAGCAGTATCTAAATGAAATTTTATTTAAATTGGTTCATTGATTTTAACATAGAAACAGCAACCAAATAGATTTAGATTTTGAAACGTAATTTTTTATTAGATACGAACATAATACAAGAAGCTATGTTTGAGGTTCCATATTATCAACTTAACTCGATTTACTATAATCGCCCTGCAGCTAATATTGATTATATTCTTTTCACGTGTTGCTAGTATTTGGTTCTGCAATTTGATACATATTATTAAAAAATATATCAAGTTAATAAGTCTGCCTGTCGGAGAACAATGATAGGAATCTATATAAAAGGCCGTTAAAGATTTTTGTTTTAAATTGAACCTGACAAACAGGCAGATGCGCCACCTGGTGGTCACTGTCATCTATGAACATGTGTATAGTGCCACAAACTTATCTGGCCCGGTGGCCAAATCTGGAACTAATGACGCCATTTTGAAATGTCATTCTGTTGTCAGTTTTGTCGTTGGTACATTCCTTGGTGATTTTTTACGTTGTTTTGTGTTTGAAAACATAAAAATAATGCCGAAAGCGTTAAAAAGTGATGCAAGAAACGTTATTTTAAAAGTGTTATCTTTTATGCAAGAAGAGAAAAGTCTCCAAGCGCCATTAATACCGTTTGTAAAATTGTTCGAACGGGTAGCTGCTGCCACAGGTTAGTGTTACCAGTTTGTGTTTCGTACATCCCATTCGATCTATTTTTATTTCTAACCGACTTCAAAAATGATGGTTTTCAATTCGACCTACAAGAATGTAATTTTGTTGTAATCTCATAATATTCGTATGTTACCAAGATAAGACTTCAAAACAAATATACGAAATTTCGTGAGTGTATGTTTATTCACGCTGTTCCCGGAAACTACTCGTCAGATTATTTTTTATTGGCTTTAACAGCTTTGGATTATAAAAAAAATATTTTACAGGTTTGTTCGAAAATTAATTAAAGAAAAAGAACAAGCTGAAGCATCTGGCACAAAGAATTCTACTCCAGGGAAAAAGAGGGAAAGAAAGACGGGAAAGGACGAAACTGATGATTTTGATCTTGGTGTCATAAGAAGAAAAATTCACGAATTCTACACAGCAAAGAAAGAAATACCTACTATACCCAAGTTACTCAATGTTTTACGTGATGAAATTGATTTTAGAGCAAGTAGAGAAACACTAAGGAAAGTACTACATAAAATTGGTTTTCGATACAAGAAAACACAGTCTAATAGAAAAATACTAATTGAACGCAATGATATATCTGCATAGAGAGCAAGTTATTTGCAGAAAATAAAAAAAATGAAAATGGTGATAAAAAACCTGTAGTATACTTGGACGAGACCTTTATCCATTCATCACACACTGCAGGACGTTGTTGGCAAAGTAATGATGTTGAAGGTGTTTTGAACCCG
>DWFV01002225.1:0-10121 GCA_018246775.1 Parelbella machaon machaon | reverse complement strand
ATAAAGTTTCCTTTCAGGAGTAGTCATAGAAATGGCTTGGCTAACAATTTCAATATCACTAAAAACGTTATGAAATCAAAATAAAAGAACAACGTTTAAAAATCCTTTATGATATTTTTGGCGTTATTCGAACAATGAAGAAATTCAACACTAAGAATAATGTATTGTAGTGGATAATTTCTAATATTGCTCATTATATCGAAAATAAAACAGTCGCGTGTTAATTTTTAGCTCCATAAATTATTTTACCTATGCAAAATGAAAATTTAATATGAAATTTATTTAGTAAAAAATACTTAACAAAAAACAATAGAGACTCTAAGCGACATTCTGAGGTCTAATTTTATAACAATGAGCGAAACTTCACTGTAAAAGAAAAAAAACTTAATGCATAATATTAAGCGCTTTTTTAATTCTGTTATTTTTATGCACCATGTGTGTGTTATAAAAAGGTATAAAATCACTTAATTTTCACTTAACGTCACTTCATTAGTTTTATATTAAACTTTACACTCGTTATGACTGAGTATTTAGTGAGACTGGCTGCACTTGTTGAGAGCGCCGCGGAACTCGTTCAACGTTCGCGCGCTCGACGTGACGCGAGCGACTGCGCTTCCCGCTCATTCATTGAACTAAACACATTTACTACTTTATCTCGACTCAAATTCCTTGCTTTTCCTATTTTTCTTTTTCATAAACGTCGCCCGTTCTAATTTATAATTGGATCGAAGACGTTCGAAATTTGAATCGCATTTCGAATATGACTGCGCTGTTCTTTTAACTACGCCTTTTCATTTTGTGGTCAATAACATACTACATAATTATATCGTTTAATGTTTAAAAATTACGTATTATACACAATCGTATACAATTATGTTGCAATAAATTTTGTATTTTTTATAATAAATTTTTATTATTTCATTTATATAGGTGTATGATTTTTTTGTTTATACACCTAATTCTTTATTTGCACCAGAAAATCAACTCTTTAAAAAGTTCTTGCAATGGACTTTTATAGATTTGTATGTTTAATATTCACTTTTGGTAACTGTCGAAGTAATTTCGAGAATGTGTAGTAGGCAAACATAATTAACGAGTGCGGCGTGGGTGTGATTCTTTTACGTTAACTTGAGACGTTGTTAAAGCTGAAATATTCTCGTACGAGATATTATAACAATAAAGATATGAAGTTATACACGTATGAAATCATATTATGAAATTAGCTTTAACTTTAAATATACATACGTGTATAGTTTTTGTACATTTATATACCTACTAGAAATATTCTTTACCCGTCCTTTTGTTTTTTATGTGTGAGAAATTTCAATATTTTATCCTCAGCTATATTGTCCCTCGCCGTATGTATTAAGTTTTGCCTTTTGAAAACTTACAATTTAATTATAATAGTTTGTAAATTGTACCTAATCGTAAAATTTCGATAAAACTGAATTGCAATGGAGTACCTACATAAGTACACATAGGTATAAGTACACATATACATATGTACATATTAAGGACCTTTCTATAAAACACTTTTAATTACGTATTTACTCTATGTAGGTTTGTATAATGAATATAATTTCTACATTTGCTTGATAACACTTTGTTAGTCAGTATGGATATGGATATGGATATCATAAGCGGTTATACCTTCATAAACGTTCTGGAAGTTGAAAACATGGTTATAACTTCATAAACGTTCGGGATGTTGAAAACATGTCGGCTACTTATATTAATATTTAAATTCGCTATTCTTTCTGATTTCAATTAATTTTTTCGCTTTGTTCCAAATTTCAGCACGACACTTTTCAGCAATTGGACTCTGCGTCACTACATTCGCCAGTTAGAAGCTCAAAAATTCATACATGAAAAACTACACGAAAGAACTAATCACACCAAGTTTTTAAATTCCCCGTATTGTTCCTGTTTTTTTCCTGAAAACTTTATGACGAATCATCCGCACGTAGTTCTCATGACACAAAAAAACTTAATTGTTGTCAAAATATCTCTTTGTCATTTTGTGCCTTAAAATTTACAATCCGTCTTTACACTTACGTAAACAACTTGCTGACACGCATAAACGAAATTCAATTGTATCTAACGATTTATTTGCGTTCCTCATCCTCAGTCATTTGAATTTTGAACAGATACAATTGGCCATTCCACACGTCACCTATACTTCGGCGTGATATTTGAATTTGGAATTAAAATTCATTTGACAGTGTACGATGTTTAAATTTGTAATTTCCTCTCACAATGAAATAAGAAAATGTATATATAAGGAATAAAATTTATTGAATATGATTATATCATCAGGCCAGATCTCTTACGGAGAAGGTCAAGAATACTATCTTTACAGTCCTGATATACTTCGTAGACATTCATCACTCTCTTCGTACATATAGTTAATACCAGATACATTGTTTTTTTTTTATTTAATATTTTTTTTAATAGAAGAGTGTGAAATTTGATCTAGTTAAAGATTGTAAGAAGGAGTATAGGACGCTAAACTTTGTGTAATATGTGGCCTAAAAATTTTTTATTATGTAAGATGGATTTTTTATTATGTGAGATGGAAACCCCAAGAACGTTCAAACTTAAAGTTTAATGAATTACAGTTGATATTCGACTACTCCTGGCTCGCTAGTTTATATTATATTTTATTTACATATTATACAGGATTCAACCCAAATAAAATAAATTAGACACTAGACAGTCGAATGGAATATCATTTCATTCATATTATAATTACATTTGCATCGGTTTTGACAAGTCCATTTTGTCTGCTATCAATGATGGATATTCGACCACCAGCATAAATATAGTGCAATATCAGGAATAAAAATATAAAATAGATTAATTGATACTTCAATAAAGATCTCGCAAGAAAATTTAATTACGAGTTCTGAATATATGAAATATTTATTGTTAATACTCATTTATTTAACTGTTATACATAAAAAGTTATCATCATTTTTATACTGTACGTAACAGCATAAATAAGATAATAATAACATCAGTAAATAGCAGTAACTCAATTAGTACAGTTAAATGTATAAAAATAAAACATGTATCGACGCGTATTGGGACGGTATGGTGGAATATATTATGTATGGAAAAATTTTAAGTAATTCCTGATGCTTTCATCGTTAATGGATCTGTGTATGGATCCATTAGTTTTATTATTCAGGCAAAAATGACTGAGCAAAATAATCTATCTTTAGCCATCTACACGTTGACAGAGGATGCGTTTTAAATAGCTAGTGGTATTTTGTGCGTATGAATATTTTTACTATTATTATATCGTTACGTCAGGACCGTTTCGGGGTAGGCAGTCAGCACCGAGCGCCTAATATCTCTGCCCTTAAAGACCTGACTTGCTTCTTGTGCTGTTCATTAGCTTTACATTAATTTACTATCTTGGATTATTTGAATAATATATGTATTATACTGTTGTGAATAAAACACTGATAAAACTTAAAAATACATTTAATTTATCTATAATTAATATAAATTACGATATCACATTCGACCAGCTGCTCTTAATCATGTCAGCAGCCTTTTCAGCGATCATAACTGCTGGAGCGTAGTTGTGCGCGCTAATCGTTGAAGGGATTATACTGGTATCTGCCACCCTGAGGCCGTCCACTCCATACACTCGCAGCTCAGGATCCACGACAGCATCAGAATCTGTGTTGGGGCCCATTTTACAAGTTCCCACCTGATCATTTAGAGATATCACCAATGTTCTTATAGCGCATTCCCAGTACGAATCTGACCCCGGGGGATGCGTGGCGCAGGTTGGGTACGACGCTAAATGCAGCTTAGCATTGTACTTGTGGAACGGCTGGGATTCTCCCAGCTTTATAACGTATCTTACAGCCTCTTTAAGAGTTTCCAGATCTCTCGGATCTGTGAAATAGTTGCCGTACAGCTTGGGATGAGAAAATGGACTGGTGTCTCGTAGCTCTAAGTAACCCTTCGATTTTGGATGCAGCAGTGTGGGTATCGCTTGCCATGTGTCAAAACCGTGGAGAGAACTGAAAGCGGTGTTATACGTTCTGTCAGATAGCTTTCCACTTTTTCTGATTGCACCCCCATTGTCCGAAGCAATGGAAGCACCTAGGTCAATCAGTTCTATATCAGGAACATTGTCTGGATCGTTAGATTGCGCAGTTTTGATGTACCCAATAGCTTCAACAGTCGAGGGCGTCGTCAAAAGGCCGTCTCCAAATTGCATCCATTGCAGGAAGTTTGGCAATGTGGCTACTTTGGCTTCCATAAGGCTAGCGTTAGTACTGTTCAGCTTAAATATTACTCCCGGGAAACCGACATGATCGTAAAGGGTTCTCCCTACTTTCGAGTCTTTGATCACGGGAATGCCAAGTGTTTGCAAATGTTCCTGGGGTCCTATCCCCGACAGCATGAGAAGTTGCGGAGACGCTATGGGACCTGCTGCTAGTATTATCTCTCTTCTGCATCGGACCGTGTATTTGATGTTATTCTTAATATAATCGACAGCATATGCTCTTTTGCTATGAGGTTCAATGATTATTTTAGTAGCTCTAGCATCTGTTAGGATATGGAGATTCTTCCGTCTCTTGTGATTGTGCAAGAATGCCTTAGCAGAACTCAGACGGTGGCCTTTATTAGATACTGTTTGCACATAGCCGAAACCTAGTTGATCAGGTGAGTTGTAGTCGATGGTAGGACTTCCCCAAATTCGACCTGCTTCAAGGAACGCTTCCACCAGACCCGTTCTGGAAGAAAAAAGATGAAATATTTATTATTCATACTTTTTGTAATGTTATGCATACCTCTGGAAAGAAGTCACGTATTTTCTTAACTTTTTGACATACATTTCAGACACATCAAATATAATAAATAGTGTGGTGAGTAAAAAGTAAGTAAAGTAAAATGTAAAAAAAGTTAAATAATCACTTGAAGGGCACGTTTTCAATAGTCAGCTCTCCGTCTCGACCGCGGTATGGTGCATTCTTATACTTTCTCAACTCAACTCTTTCGGATTTCTTGAAATAATGAAGGACATCACTGTACGACCTGGAAAATATTTTATAATCTGTTGAATATGTAAGCTAATTATGACTTGCCAAACTGAATCCTTTTTAATAACTTTGCGTTATTTTTACACTACAACGTCTCTAAACTTCACAAACAGTACCTGCAAAATGTAGGTATTATGTAGCGAAGAACATAAAAAAATAGTACAGAAACTGAGGTTAAGAACCCTCCTCATTTGATAAGAGAAACCCAACATCATCAGTAGGACTTTGTATGGTTGATTATGATATAAGATTGATATAAAGATCAAGGACGTTATAAGATTGATGATATTTTATTCGGATAATGCGCAAAGTTCTAAAGTAAAAAAGAAATAAAATGTAATTTCATGTTCTTATTGCAAATTTCACATAGCTGCCTAAATTTAGACAAGTTTTCATTCTTAAAGTAGGGGAAAGTGTCGTATCTTTTCCCTTTTAATTTCATGTCAGAATAAACTGAAAAATTATTCAATTAGTTTCTCAGACCCGTTTTAAAATTATTTTTCTTGCCGCGATATAATGTAAGCAGACATTACGCAGAACAACAAATTGTTATGAGGCCGTAACAGAACGCAATAAATACTTTTATGAATATCGGTAAAGTAAAACGTAATTTTTGTTACTATATGTGACTTTTTGGTCAAGATAGATCTTGAAAACAATCTTACAAACATAACCAATAGTGATATTGCTCTGATTAAGAGCTGCGTTTACTATTTTTTCGTATATCAACCTCATCATCATCCGCCTGTCTCAATCCTTTGCTGGACATAGTTCTCCTAAAATACAGGCTGGCTCTATAATCCTCACATTAGGAATGCCGGTGGAAATCGCAGAACACAGCGTTTCGCAAAGCTTACGCGTTGAGTATATGAACGTACCATCCGTAATTTCCCAAAGCCGCGATTCTGTCCCAGTCCTGAGGCCTGCCCCTCGCGTACATCATGTAGTTGGTGACACTGGTCCCACCGAGCGCCTTTCCATGCGGCCAGTAGCAACGCTGCTCTTCGCTTCCTGAAAAGCATCATATGTTTACATTTAGAATTTTGATGGATGTTTTTTAACGAAGAGAGAAGCCAGAGAACAGCCAGTCACTGACTACTGCCAGCGATAGACTTCTACAACTCGTATAAAATGTGCTCGTAGTAACATAATATACAAACTGAACCAATGTCACTAACAATGCCATTTCTGCGGGAATTGCTAATTAACACTAACGAACGAATATTTAACTGCTACTAACCGAACTAACTACATTAACGAATTTATTCCTATAGTCCTGTTCGAGATAGTCATTTGTCCTACAAATGCCTGTACACGGCAGTAGTCCTTTTTGGCTGTTGCCTGCTCGCTCCTTACTCTCCTCAAATAAAAAAAGGCAATTTAATAATAAAAAATCTCACTTAACCTACCTAGAAACCTAACTAGAACAGCAAGAATTTAAATAATATATACATCAATTTGTTTCAGTCGTTATTTAGAAAAATACAAATTTATTACCACGTGGACATAGAAGAAAATTGTTGAATTTTTTTTCTCACCTATTCCATAACTGGTGAAAATTGAGAGGACTATAATACTGTCTCTGCCTTCCCCTTCAAAGAAATACGAGCATGATATTTCTATACAAATAAACAAAGGACAATTCAGTTTCAGAATATTAATTATGTAACATTGCAACAAAACTACGAAACGTTGAAACTATAACCAAGTCTGGGTCGAGTAGGTTTTAACGCGACTAGTTCGCTGTATAACTTAAGTTGTCGAACTGCACTAATGAAACAAACAGTGCTCAACTCACATTCGACGTTCCGTTGCACACTGGCACAAAGTACCTAATGACGTAACAGCAACGGTTGATTGAGACTACGTGTAACGGAACGTGCGGTACGTTTGAACTGATACAACCTATGGATGTACGCGCACGATCGTCATTATTTTCAAGTCAATTTGTAAGTTTTTCTATTTTGAACAAATGCATTAATGTAACATCACAACTGTACATTCCTTCAAGGGTAAGCAGTGGATTGTAGAACTCACATTTTTCACCAGGTATGTTATACGCCCCATGTAATATGGCGTGACCCTATTAATGTAAGCGAAATATTTTTATAATCAGTGTTATATAATAAAGATAAATATAAAAACCTTCGAATCTAATACGTGGATATACAGAATGTTATGAATGTGAAAGAAATTGGCCAGATCTGTAAGGACGGAAATATACGGCACTCAGGGCTGGCTGCTGCTCCCGCTAGGGACCTGTTGTTACCATATAATAATAAACAGTCATACATATATTGTCTACAATCGAATTACTACATTACCAAGCGTTTACTAAACACGCAAATTCACTGAACTCGAATTTTTTTTAACATATTCACAACTTAATTGAAAATATTAAGCGATTTATTATCTTGCACCTGTAATCAATCACATCATTCTCTTATTTTGTTATAATCACGCTGAATCATTTAATTCCATTCAAATACAACACGACCGGACGTGTTTATAAAACCGTAACATTTTGGCGCAAAATGAACCAAAGAATTTGCCGGTAAGATTTCGGTCCGGGTATCGTGAGTATATCTTAACCGTAGCAGATTGTTTTGCTCTTATTCTATAGACTTACGTTTGTTGCTTTAGTAAATATTTGTTATTTACTGTTCCCTTTTGATATTGTGAACACCTGCCCATATATTTAGATTTTCATATTAATTAACCGATACTTATTTAAAAGATATCGTTTTCCAAGCAATAAGGCTGATGTATAAGATCATTTGAACCCTTCGAATATACAAATTATCATATATATTTTCTTATATTGTATACAAAGGAGATCAGTGGCGTGCTATTGGAGGGACTTATGCCCAAAAGTGGGCGGTAACAACCTGATGACGATGTGCAAAAGAGAATATATAGATAAAAATGTCTTTTAACAAGATTTACTTTTGAACTTTGTTATGTCATTCATTTTAGAAATATTTATATCATAAATAAATAATTTTTGTTCCTAAAACTACCGTAAAGTTGTGCATCTCGCGGCTGTCGCACGTTTATTATTAACTCAAACAACTTTAATTTCAGTATTTCTCTCCTCTGGCAAGTTTTGTTGAAAGTTTAAACAGCGAACGAAGTTATGAATGGGTTGAGCCCGACGTTTTTCTTGTTGATTGGAGAGCAACGGTAATATTAATAGTTATATTCGTAATTATGGTTATATTAAGAACTTATTAAGAAGGGAACTCTCTGTCATTATCTATTTTTTTATTCGTTCATCTTGAAATATACCAAGACAAGATTAAATATGCTCTTTCTAGACAAATATCTCTCCCCAGGTTACGTCTCTCCTACATCAGGTGAGATGGTCAAAGGCCAGAGTATGGTGACGAAGAAAAAAATAAGCTATGTACAAGCTTTTCAGATCCAATCATTTCCGACCTTTTTATGGTACTACTGTTGGCACGGGTCTCCTCTCAGGATCAGAGGGTTAAAGTCCTGTATTGATAATAGATCAAATTTATTGACTGATATTACTTAACAGATCGACCTCATGAACTAACGCTGAACGGAGCGGAAGCCGACCACCTCGATCTGCAGAATGTACACTAAATATTGGCTCCACTGAAAGTAGATACAATTGCGCTAACGAGCTGTATTCAATTCTCTCACTCGACTTTCTTGCTAACAGCGCTGACTTCAAGCTAACGATCTAACGCTACGAAATAATAATACTTCTTAGTAAGCTGACTTAATTAGTTGAGAGGGTTCAAATTTTTAACACCTTAGTTAATAAGTCTTCTAACAGTATACACACGAGCTATTTAAGCAGCTTATTAAGTCGTAATTAGAAGTTATGTTGATTAAAATTGGAAAAGTATTAAAATTTAGAGAGGCCTTTACAACTGTAGGGTCATATCCAGATCGTAATCTTAATATACAGAAACTTCATAAGTAAAGTCTTCACGTATATAGGTACGATTTGTGGTTAATTAACAAAGCCATTATTTTCTATTGTAAAACAATGTCTATTTTCTGTAGGGATTAATAGAGACTAAGGTCTTAGGGACACCTGCAACGGTTCTAGCAATCTTGTTTCATCTCATCTACTTGTATGACGGCTATCTTTATAGTACACTCGTATTGGTATATTAACGGAATTTTAGGTCAGATATTTTTAAGAGATCTCCGTTGTAATCGAAATACTCACGACTAAGTCTAGGTACCTCTTGAACTGTACCATTCTTGAAATGATAGTACTCATAATAAAATTATTTATTCGTGCTTACCCATGCATACTCCAGGCTGGTGTTCCATGTGGTACGGCCAGGCGTAATCCGTCAGTTGCCAGTATGGTGTCAGTGCTGGAATATCAGTAAGCAGCATTTCTGGTTTTCCGGCCTCGATTACCAGTACCGTTGCTTTGGGCTTGTCTTCCGTGAGCCGAGAGGCCAGCACGGAACCACTAGACCCACCCCCAATAATGATATAATCATACTCATCTAACGGCTGACTGAAACCTGTAATAAACGATAACATATCATGTTTATTATTTTCATAATTTATATATTTCTTCTAAAGTATCATCAGACAAAATAAGAAACATAACAAAATGCACCGGAAAATACCGCGATTCGCAATGCAACAAAAAATAAAATATTCGTTTACTTATAAGGAATTAATATAATTTCCTTGTAGCAACACCGTTTTTAGTTAATTTTTTAGTTGACAAGTTCATAAATAAACATCATTTTAATACATGTTAAATTAAATTTTAATACCTGTGAACCTAATAACAATATTTTAAAACGCAAACACAAGATTTACAAGTTCGAATTTAAAGAATTTTCGTTATCAATCCTCATAATGTTGTAACATTGGCAGTTTTGACATGTAGTTAGATGTCATAAGCGCGGGAAATCCGTATCTTGAATAAAGAACGTTCCATAGTTATAAAGTGCCTTACTCAATTTGTAGGAATCCATCTCAAGTTCTTATTTGGTCTATGGTAGTTTTTACTGAAGAAGTAGCAAATGAGCGCTCACATAACAAATGTGT
>DWFV01002224.1:0-10121 GCA_018246775.1 Parelbella machaon machaon | reverse complement strand
ACAGAGAAGTTAATTATTTTCGGTATATCCTTGATATTGGACGTAAATATATCTTGTTATTTATATGTGTAAAAGTGCAACTTTTTACAACAATTTCCGCATACTTACACCAGCTGCCACCGCTTAGCACATTATAAAAATTTTAGGTAAATATTAAAATTAAAAAGCAGTAGTGTAATTATATCCAAACATATGTTGGCGATCTGAATAAATAAATAAATGTAAACAATAAAAGAAACGAGTGTAATACTTATGTTAAATAAACATAGTTTATTTCTTACGATAATTTGTTCTTGTATTTGTGAGCGGCAAATTGTAACCTCAATCTATCTATATATATCTATACATCTATACATCATCCGTAGATCGACAAAACAATCGAAACTGGCAATAATGATGACGTGTGGTTTATCAAACATTGTATGTATATATGTACAAAGAGTAAACTGAATTTTTGTGTACATGTAAGTTCTTATGATACTAATAAATGATGCTGATAGCAAAAATTTTGCAAGTCGTGTTCGACCGAAGATTCAATTTGGGCCAAAAATGTTGGTTTTTAGGTTAGAAATGTTGGTTTTTAGGTAAGCATTCGTCAGTAAATCGTTTATTGGTGGAAATATCCAGTAATTGATCATTTTGTTATTTTTTTAAATATAATAATGTTTTATGGCGTCTATTTTTCCCGATATCGAACAACCTAGAACTATTCAAGACAATGTAATATATGTATCAATAGGATAAGATACTGTCTATACAGGCGCGCTACATCTTAGGCTTCATCTCGCTTACCATCTTGTGACATTGTAGTCAAATGCGAGACTATTAGGATTGAAAAAAAAATGATATACAGTAATGAAACACAACGCAGCCAGCGATTCATTGAAATATTATGCGTGCGCACGTCCTTAGCCCACTAACGCGATACAGTGCCGACTTTCTAGCTGTTGTCCATTTTGCTTTTAATTGTTCTTGTTACCTCTTACTGGTCATTGCTGTATCATTTGACGCTCATTTAAATCTATTGTTAATGTTTATTTGGCTTATTATACGTACCTGGCAGAGCTATTTGGTGGTAAGTGGTCACAATAAACAGTTCCAACACCCGAGGCGTGGTCAATGCATTGCCGGCTTAGAATAAAAAGTGCATCTGTGCTTTTGTCAAAACGTTATTATTATTACCAAACAATTTGATTTTATTCAGTACTAAACCTTATTTTCATTGTCTAAAGATATACTTATAGATACTTTTAACCACCCAATTATTTTTACTTATTTGTGTGATTAGTTATAACCACCCATGAACAAATCGTTAGTTGCCATCTTCGATACTCTCAACCTACAACAAAATAGACCCGATAAAGTCAAAGTGAAGAGCAAGAATAATCCTAATGTAATTTTCCATAGAAACCAAATGAGTAGTTCCCAAGAAGTATCAATAAATTAACTGCGGAGAAGACTAAAACAATTACGCCAACAAAGTACTTATGTTGGAAAATATAAACGTAGAGAGTTACTCGTATTAATTGAATAGTTACAGTTGGTGTAGGTAGACACGACGCACAAGGATTCTCCAAGGATAATTGTTAGGGATGCCATCTTATTGTAAATCTTTACTGATATTAATATTTATTGTCTCGCCGCACCAGATCCCTTACGGAGTAGGCAAAGAGCACTTACTGCCAAATATCAGATCTGATGCACTTATTTTACATTGATCACTTGTTCTTTATATACGCACGCCGAATTCAGAGACTAACTCTCCTTTACATATATACACGTTATTACTTTCATAATCGGAAATCGATAATTTCCTTTGTATTGAGTAAGTACTTAAGTAACAAAGAACTTCTTTGAACCGCTTGAGTTCAACTGTAGGTTATATCAACCAGTTTAAATTAAAACGTAATATAGCCAGACATGGGGCCGTATAACGTTAAGATTTGTCTGCATGATTTTTGTACCTGTCATGTAAATTATATCAGCCATTAGTGTAATGTATCGTAAAATTTATTATACTGCTTGTCCAAGAATTAACAATGATAAAACATACCTAATTCGAATGTTTATTCAAATTAATTTTAACGAAATAGTACTTGATGAAAAATCTTACTTCTTTATAATTAAAAGTTTAATTTATCATGAGTTTATTTTCATTTTCTTTCATGCTATATTTAATTTGAGAAAAATACACAGATAAAAACATTTCAAGTGTCATTGCAATTTCGAGGATTTGCTTCGACGTAAATGTTGTTGTCAGTTATATAATTTTTAAATTCACCTGTTAATAATAAGCCTCGACTTTTTCCGTTGGTCTGTTATGTTGGTAGCCCTGCTGCTTGCCCTACTAAACTCTATTGTCTATTCTAGCAATGTGAGTTTACGAAATAGGTTACGATGAGCACACCCAATGTCAAGTGTACGAGGAAATCTCGCGGGCACGATACAATGTAGACAGTTGACTTGAGTAACGATATAGAATTCAAGTGGATTCCACAAAAACCAAAGAATCAGAACCATTACAGGTAACATGAGATTAGCTTTAATTAACGTTTTATAAATATGATGAAATTTAAAAAGATGTTTCACAGTTTATGACATAATATAAAACTATCGTTTTACTGACTAGTTTTCGTTCATTAATAGTTAATGTTGACACTAGACGTGTCAATGTTCAACATCAGTTTCGCGCGCTATACTTGGCGTATTAAAAAAGTTTGTTTGTTCGCAAACCAATGTTAGTCTGGAAATTGCCAGTACTTTGTGGTATACAAGTTTCCGGATGCCGACCTTCGCAAACGCTTCAAGTCTTAGGTTTTTAAGCAATGGTTACATTTGTCGTGTATATAGTCCTCGTATCGATATATATAATACTATGATGAAACCAAATTGGAAAAGTATCATACTTTTAATTCTTTAAACCTATACGTATTAAAATGCCTTTATGTTAACAAAATATCTTTTAAGATAAAATCATAAAGAGATAAAGGATCGTATAACCAATACACAAATATAGAATATATTTATTGTAAATAGTTTCTGTATTCCCTTCACTTTGTCGGCTTAAAAATGATTATAACCCATTTTGTACATGTATAAAACGATTTAAAATTCTTTATTAACAGCAACGGTTAAAGCATTTTATTTGTTTGCAATATGATAAAATACTGCGTAATAAATACTTCGGTACTTTTTGTTCAAGTAAAAAGGGCACGGTAAAGTCGTGGTAGTCATGGCAAAATTTGGCTTTTTGAAGATCAGCTTAGTAAGCGATCAACAGTGGAGTTACGAAACCATTCTGTCACTTCAAAAATCGAACCTAATCAATATTATATTGTCATCGTAGGGTTAAACAAAATCATTATACAAAATAAAAATATATAAAAAAATTTAAAGGACTTCACCCCAAAAGAACCCACAAAAGCAAATATTTTAAAATGACATCCGTTGTTCTATAGATAAATTACATACTTGATCGGTACTTACTTAAGTACTCATGAGCTATTACGTCAAAGAAATAAAATATATGTAGGTATTCAAATATTTGATTTAGTGATACGTCAATTTTTACTGCGACTTAGCTAACACCAAAGAAACTTCTAGAATTTACATATTGCCGCACATGCCATAGTCTAATAAATGCGCGTATGGAAAATAGATTTAAGTACATACAACCCGTGCGCGATAACTTGAGACCTGCGTTATGACGTTGCAGCGACCTGCTTGTACAGTGCGGATAAAACTTATTATCAAATTTTCTTAAAGGCTATAAAAGATTCCTAGCAACAGTATTACTATGTTTAAATTTAAAAAATACTATTTTTAAACATCGAAAGTACTTCATATATACAGCACGCGGGAGTCGAGTTATCGCGCACGGGTTGCACTTACGATCAGAAACAAACAATAATGAATGTTATAAAAATAACTGACGAACTCGTTCAACGTGCACAGTCTACGACCAGAGCTGTAATATTGGAGTAAGTTTAGGAGTTTACGTGTTCCGAATATCTTGTACTGTGCCGTGCCAGCCAGTTGAGAGCCATTAACCTTCGATGTTATACGCAGATACATAATCCCAGTCTCGTTTTCAGTATAATTCAGTATTGTCTTTATTGAATAGTATTTTTCATTTGACTGTCTCGTTGATCAAATGGTGGCAACTGCGAATGCTGCGTAAACCCGTGCAAAACATTATTAGGTTTTCCTACTTTGAAACATCTTAGAGTATAGATTGGTGCTCAGTGCTTAACCCCTAACCCATGATGGAACTTATAACACTGGTAAATCGTCGGAGTGTCGGTGTCGGAACTCTTTTCCGCGCACCCCATCGGAGAAATACAGGCCTGATGTTCCATTATTGTATATGAATTTTTAGTAGTCAATATGTCTTTACAGTTATAAATTGTTCTATTTAAAAGAACAAATTTTTTAGAAGAACAATTTATTTGTATCCTTATAGCAAGTTTTCTAGACCTTCAAAATTGGTCCCAGAGTTCCTTTGCTTTTTCATTTAATATTCAGTAAGGTTTACATTGATAAAAGGATCGACGAAACGTTTATTAAATCTCTGGCCGAATAAGATTTCAGATATTTTCATAAATCATCATATAATCTTTGCGAATTTACTATTTTGTAAACAATTTTTCAAAATAAATAGCTTAAGTCAGCGCATGACATTACTAAGACATAATATGTAGTTTATTACAACTACCAACGTTAGTACCTTTTATTAAAATGCGGAAATTTTCTCTTACGTTCGCATTATAAAAACATGAACTTTGAACAACAAAGTACATAGTATTTTCTATGAAAACAAGAGAATGAATGACCTGAATAAATTATATACGTGGAGGACGCGTTATAATCATTACAACAGCGCCACTTCCTGGCGCTGTATGCATTTATTTGGCCGCCTGAGACAGTGGTGTAGCAGTGTTCGCTCGGAATGCGGGCGGTATGACGTAACGTCGGTTCGCGAACCTTCCATGTGACGTCAACGCTGTGTGGATGAGACCGAAGCAGGCGGTCGCCACGCGCAGGTCGATTTTACCACTGCGCAGGTCAATCCGGTTCTGTACCTCTAATGGCGCGCGGAGGTAAATGCTGACTCAACTTATACAAATGGATATTTCATTGTTGCTTATATTTCCAGTCCCCCTACTATTAATAAATCATTACGCTAGGTCTCTTATATTGTAGGCAGGCTCTTACAAGGAAGCCCGAGGACCAAACATCTTTATTCTCAATAGACCTGACGGAGTTTATCTACATTCATCGCTCTCTTCATGCACGCACGCCGGTTCAGGTTTCCAGTCCTTTTAAGTGTCAAATAATGTATGTATATAAAATTTATTATTTCCCAAGCTAAGACTAGCCATACGGCTAGTCTTAGCTTTTTATACAAAAATATTGCATTAAGAAAATTTGCACTAGTCGGGCCATCCCGAAAAAACGCACGTGAGTTAAGCCGGTACATATATAATCATTGCATTAAGCTCAATACATTTATAGGTCAGGGGGTCATTTTCCAAGTTTTCTATTTATTATTACAGACAGCGTAATGCTTCCTTGTTTACAGTTCTGTCGTACAATCGATATTACTGTAAATTTTATATAACGAATAGCAGTCAGTGTGGGAGGGTCATGTGAATAGTTAATATACGAGCTAGTAGTAGCTCGTAGCTAATAATCTATTATAAATAATATTATTTACTTATGAACACAAACAAAATTTAAAGTAAAAAAAATATAGCATGATATGTGTACAATGGTACTGCTTATATATAAATAAAGATTTTAGAAAAAAAAAATTATTACTGCTCCCTAAATCTCATCAACTCATCCGTTTCAAAAACCTTGTTTATGGTTCGAGTTATTTAAAAATGGCGGGAGCCCTTAACATTCTTTGTGTATTTCGCATTTGTAATCTAACAGATGGCATCTGACGTAACTGGTAAACGTGCCAGTGGGTCTATGAGTTATGTTATATAACATATAAATATTTGCTTCAAGCGCAATGCAAATATACCTTGATCTACTGATTAATTGTACATTTATGTAAGAACAGTTTAAATGAAAAATAGGTAGTTTCTAATTCTAAAAGGGTAAAAGGGTTGATAGAGTAATTTTTACAGCAATCCTGCCTTTCCATGGCATTATTATTAAATAAGGAATCTGAAGATTAGTACCTACAGCGTGCGATATTGCTCGTAAGGAACGGTCTATGTCTAGCAAATGAATTTAAGCAGGCTGATTCTGATGTTAATGATGCAAGACTTGTGTTGATACCCACAATCAAATTAAATCAATATAACAAAAGGTCTGCGTCAGAAAAAAAGGTTTACCTTTTTCGCGGGTACTCACCTGGTAATTTTGTGTTGCCCACACGTACATTCTATTTATTTAACATTTAATATATTCATCCACTTTCAGCTATTTTGAGGCGACTTAAGACATTAATTTTTCTCATGTAATTAAACTAAAAAAACAATTAACGTTGTCGTATAATTTTTTTATATAAATTATTTTGTACACTTTATGAACTATGATAATTGAGATGATTGTTCAAACTTTGTATACGCGATGTATGACGATGTTGCTAACACAACGTTTATCCTGTTTTTGGGGAAATTACATTGGTGTTCTAAAGTAAATTAATCATCAGTGTCAGATCTGAGGACCCAATAATAAATAATAATAATTTATTTATAAGACCCAATGCTTGATTGATAACGATGAAATAATCCACGTATATTTTTTTGTGAGCGACCTTAAATGCACGTTTGTATAAGATTTTAATTAATTATGCTTTGAGATTATGCTCTATGATAAGCATAATACTTAAATATAATATATAGGTACAATAATATTTTATATGACATGTATTTTAAGATGAATCAATGAATTTAAAAAAGAAGAAAAGTTTTCAACGATCCCAGTCGATTTAAAAACTTAAGTTTAGTTTCCGCTTTTCCCTAAAGAAAATAAGCGTGACAATATGCTTTTATCATGACCTCAATTCGTTTGATATTGTGAATCCATAGTGTCCAAGATCCGAATGCATCTAATAATAAAATAATGACACAATTTCAACATATCTGTTTTACAAACGAATGGAAAATTACATTTTGTTCTTTTCCATACGTGATTAAATTGTTTTTTATATAACAATGGAGTGGTACTTGCGCTGTTTAAATCTAATTACGACATTTATATATAACTTCAAGTGATTAGTGTCAAAGTCCAAGTCTATGGTCATGGTCGAAGCATAGATAATAAAGAAAGTTATTGAACTGGCCTATTTGTTTCATGGTTAGTTATTTGTTTGGTTAGTGATTTTATAGCTGAGATTAAGTTTGTGGCTTCCATTTCCCGCCCAGCACAAATATATGTGCGACGGGCACTTATGTTTTTATTGTAGGTATAGAATAATATAAATAAGTATGTATTTAAATATAAATGCCTTAATAATAGATTTACCTATCTGGTTATTATTTGGTGATTACACCGGCCATGTGTGAGTTGTCTAAAGTATTTAAATTTATATTGTAAAAAACCTAACTTCACGCCTGTAATCCCCAAAATGGGTAGGCAGAGGGGTGTAGTAGGTACACCCCCACGTTTCACCCGTTAAGTGGTGAGCCTATTGCCATACACCAGACACAGATACAGACTTCGAGTCACTACTGGAAATTCTAAATTAGAAATTTTCAATAATACCCGATCCGTGATTTGAACCCAGGACCTCCCGATCGGCAGTCGCGCTTGCCATTCGACCAACGAGGCAGTGAAATATTATAATGTGTTTTTAATTTTTACTTAAAATATTGACGCTAGAATGAAGATGCTTTTTGGTTACGAAACATGAATTATTATTGTTATTATATGAATATTAGTTGGATTATAGATATTTTGCTATTTAAAAGAGTATGCAATGTATAGTTTAAAAAATGTATTATAAATGTATGAATAAACTCAAATATTATATGGTACACAAACTCTCCAAGGCCAAGTTAATATTCATACTAATATCCTCGATCAGATTAACAATTAATAATTAACAAAAAACTTTTAAAATTCTTAACGATTATCAATGAAGCCCTGATTAATTGATTGGATTATTTCATTCGAATCAAGTCCACTCGTCTCGAATCATAAATGATGGAATTATTTCATTGATTATGATCATTAATAAATGAAATAATTCCATCTACTACTCATCATTTAAATTTATCACGACCACACGGTATGTTATTTTATAATTAAAATAACCTTTTTTTAACCAATATTATTAATTTGGTCAACATTAATAATGTTATGTTTCTTACAAATTCTTATGTATACTTTTTCAATATTGTTTTATTAAATAATGATTGAATTCAAACAAATTATTAACAAACATAAATTTACGAGTTAAGTATACCGGAGTATTTATCTGAAGTCAACATAAGAAAGGGTAAAAAATATGTTTAAAGCAAAATGAACAAGTGTTTAACAAAAATTGGTAATAACTTAAAACGCTATTTTTGCTAAATAGGTAGATACGTCAAATTCATATCTCTAAAATGTATTTCATGACAAAAATCACACCTGGTCATATATATGATTGGACAAAATATTTAAATCCGTTGCTGAAATATCTTCTAAATATTAGTGTTAGGTATGTGACCAGGGTGCGTGCCGTGCCGTGCAGCGTATGCGGTGCCAGAAGCTGTGCTCTGCAATCCTCAACCGGCATGCCTATCGTGGGGATTACGGGCTAACTTTCCTCAGGGAAGTCCTATGCCCAGCAGTGGACTGAAACCGACTCATAGTGATGATGATTTTACTGGCAATGGTTACAGTTAGTGATCAATTATTATAGAATACTAGCTGTGCCCGCGACTTCGTCCGCGTGGAATTTTTTATTTAGAAAGCAATATTTTTTATTGCTGCTCCTCTCCTATTCATCTTAGCGTGATGTTATATAGCCGTATTAAGAGATTTTTTATTGTAAGTCATCAAAAAATAAAAAAAAAATTTACTAAAAAAAATTAAAGTTTTTACTTAACAAATAAAATATAAGGGTTGATCGTAGAGGGGTGAAAATTTAGGGTTGTATGTATTTTTGTATGCTGTGTCATAAAAAAATAAAAACAAAAAATTTTGCCTAAAAAATAAAAATAAATATTTAGGGGTGGACTACCCTTAACATTTAGGGGGATGAAAAATAGATGTTGGCCGATTCTCTACCCTGGCCGACAATCACGCTAAGGATCACAAAATTCGGTCGAGCCGTTTCGGAGGAGTTCAAGTTCGAACACCGTGACACGAGAATTTTATATATTAGATATATATATCGGAATATATGTATATAATCGGAATCTGGGAAACGGCTCCAATGATTTCCATGAAATTTAGTACGCAGGGGTTTTGGGGGCGATAAATCGATCTACCTAGGTTTCATTATTAGAAAACGCCGTTTTATCCCTGTTTTCTGGCAATGAAACACTGCTTCAATATCATTAGAATACGAAGATAAATTTCGCTACCATCTACAAGGTTATAATAGCTTAAATCGAAACTAGAAGACCCCGCTTTGAGTCCAGAATTCTCCAGTCCGATTATTTTTCCCTTTTTTTAAGGTTCTTTCTTTTGTGAGAAAAACTATTATTGGGAGCCTTTTATCAACGCATCTAATTCGTGTTTTTCTTTTTAATCAAAAAAATACAGAGCTAAGCTCAGTCATCCAGGTTCATATTATCAGGCGATGGAATCAGAATTGCCTGTTAAAAGCTAATGTTAACATATGTTAAAAGTGAAGCATTACCAGTTAAATGGGTCCGTTAAAATAAACCAAATTCATATTCTGTGTATAGAACCGATATATAAATGTTCATTAATTATTTGGGACGACCTCCCCTGGGCCTATCCACTGTCGGGTCATGCGGACTGATCTAGCGCCGAATAACCTTTAATAGGAGGATTCAGAAATATATTCATTGAGGTAGGTATTGGAATCGTTTGCTTAGATTTTACCGTTTCCAAAATTCTGTTCTGTACTCGTTTTATGAGTGTGTTGAGTAGGAAATTTAATCTAGGAAGTTTTTAACTTAGTTTTCATCGGTAACATATGCACA
>DWFV01002223.1:0-10123 GCA_018246775.1 Parelbella machaon machaon | reverse complement strand
TTAGTGGTTTCGACACAATCGCAAAAGATCATCTTACCCCAAGGGATCAACTCGTACTACTTTCCCCTATTTACTTGGGAATAAAAAAAAAGTTGCTCCTTAGTTTATTCCATCCAACTATATTACATAGATATGTTTTTGTAATATAACATGTCTGGATTCATAAACAATCTAGTGACGTACGAAGATAATTCTATTCGATGTCAAAGTATGGCAGACTTAGAAAATACACGTTTAAAAATTCTTACATTTCGTAGTATCGCTTCTTGAGTATCAAAATTAATCTTCGCTTGTTTTCAGTCTTCAGCTGAATGAAGATCCGACAAGATATTCCATAAAGTTTCGGGACAATCGAGAGAATTCAAGTATATTTGTTCAATCTTGTTCGCTTTTGTTTGACTTTGTTTGGCTGCCTCGTTGGTCTAGCAGTCGCGCTTGCTGCTCAGCTGCTCCTGCGTTCTGTTCCCGGCTCGGGCAAAGTATTATTGGGTTTTTTTAACTTGAAATTCGGTAGTTGGCGCGGTCTAAGTTTGTGCCCGGTGTATGTTAATAGGTTTATACACTTTACATGGGATATATTACACAACTGAACAAATAAAAAAATATTTTTTAGAAAGTAATAGGGATTTTATCGATTCGTAACCATAAGCAAAGACATCAGTGACAGCATAGTGGCTAGGAATTCAGCATCTCAGTCCAGGGATTCTGCATTCTGTGGCTATTGACCTGCGTCCAACAGTAGAATGATGAAAACGATTAATGAAGTTAACACGCACTGCTTACCATTACTGAATTGATATTACGATAATACCTCCAGTTAGGTCTGTGGAATGGTATGAAATAATTACTAAATGTTCAAATAAGAGATAGTAGGTATGTATTTATTGGCTTTGACAAATAATGACAGTAAGTGACGGAACCTCTTACAGTTATATTACGTATACGTAGAATACAGAAACAGGTAGATAACGAAATAAAATATAAAAAAAACCCAGTACAGTATAAATGGTAATATAACTAGAAGCCCTCGCGATTCCTGATGAAATCCTCCCGAAGCTCCATGGTATAATTTTATTAGAGTCAGCCTGTTCCCGACGCACTTAAGATGACAAATGTGACAGGGAGAAGTCGGCGAAAATCTGGTTATTTCCAGTTCAAATCGGATTTAAATGAACGTAAAAATCTAAACGATATTTAAGTGAGCGTTTGTTTGGATTTATAACTTAGATATTATGTTTGGCTTATGATTCCGCAGTGGATCCTCGTAAAAGTTTTATGATTTAGGTACTTTTTATTGTAGTGCAACAATTTTTTTGTTAATAGCATATGGCTTAGCATATAAATATATATATATGTATATTAAATAAATACAGGAATAACAGGTAAATGATAAAATACCATTTGTATCATGACTAAATACAATATTGATTTAGATATGTATTTAGTTAACTAAATTTTTTAAAGTAACAATAGTTTATCATTATATTTTATGAGTATATTAAACCCTAATAAATTGCGGTGCCAATATCTTAGCAAAAACTTTTTTGGTATATCGCTCTTATATTTTCAATCGAAAATTTAATCTCAAGAAAATATTAAACAGGGCACAATAACCGTAATAAGTTGTAAAGTACTAATTATTATCAAGACAAAATTTACCTATTGTAACTAATTGGGGAGGTACAAAGACTTGTTATTTATGAAATGAGTATAATTAGCATAATAGAAATTTTATATCCACTTCTGAGTAGAACGGTTATACCCAGCTTTGTAAATTCAAGCGCCTTACCCACAGCGCTTACTGTTACTAAGGTTAAATGAGATTAAGTTACGTAATTGTTAGATGAAATATGTAATGTTCGCAAAATATTTGCTTTGTTTATTATTTTAACCTTTCGACTCTCCCAATATATGAACTACATTGGATTCTAAATTGATACGACAGAATGTGTTTTTTTTTCAAATTTGGAAATCATTTATAACAATATCGCCTAAAATTCCTGAAAGGGTAAGCAGAGAAGTGTGGTACGCTCCCACGATTCACTAGTTACGATATACGTCCCTACATGGAACAGACGATAATCCCACTGGGATACTATTGATACGACTGGGAATGTCAAGTTAGGAGAAAAACACAATTTTGCCCGATTCGGAGATCTAACCTCGGACCTCTTGATTGGCAGTCGCGCTAACAACTACTCGACAAACGAGGCAATTAATAATGTAGGAAAAAAATAACTGCATTACTAATCAAACTTCGGAGAGAAACGATGAAAAGAGAAAATATATTTTGAAAAGGTAAATAACCCTATATACTCGTAACAGTATAATTGAACCAATCAATACGTTTCATTAATTAATTTACGTATATATTTATATATGTATCTATTTATATTTGTATCTATATACTATATTCTCTAAGTCAAGTAGTTATATTATTGGAAATCTCTTAGATTTGTTCTATTTTATTAATTTACTCTTCTACATTTCTTTTTCTTTTTCTTTTATTGTAACCGCTTCACGCATTTCCTACTGCCCAAAGGTTGACTGGCAGAGAATGCTTTTAGCATTAAGTCCACCTTTTAAATCCTGAACTATTTTGTAAGGTTTAAATAAAGAATAAACAAACAAACAAACAATACGAATGCCTTTAAATAATTTTAAACTCAACAAAGATTTCATTGTACTGCACTGCGCATACTACCAGGTCCATAAGTCCTACCGCGCTAAGCTGGCTTTAGACCGTCTCAAATACATTCATTCGCTTGATTTTATACCTTGTAATTCTACCTTGTAATTCTACAAATTGTACATGTACTGGTTACATTGTATGTAATTTCTACAAATTGTTATTGTAACTCTATTCTACGTTTATTTATTTATTCTTTAGTGCAACACCTATAAATCTACGTTGCAATAATGTTACCACTACCTGCTATAAGTTTTACAGAAACGTAAAATGCATTTTTATTTCGTGGTATTTATCCAAGTTGTTAAGGCAAGGTCCCGGTTTCGATACCCGGGTCCGCCACTATTACGTTTTTCTAATTTGAAATTCGTAATAGCAGTACGGAGGCTGAATTTATACAGATGTATCTCAACAGGCTCACCCTTCTATCTAATGGTCGGATATAAACGAACTAATGTAAAGAGTATACTACATTCCTCTGCGTCCCTGTTCCGGGAGGAGCCGTGATGTTACATTGTCACTATAGCACTTGATAAATTGGAAACTTTAGTTTTCTTCTCGCGCTCGATTTTCCTTTTTCATAGAAGTTACGCTTCCGCAGCCCGATACGAAAAACGTTCTCGTATTATTGATATCTCGTCCCTTGAGACTTTAAACACTCTGTGAAAAAAGGAAAAACGCATCCACTTCCAACTAAAAAACGCATAATCCCTTCTACCGTTCCAATATTGGATGTTGGACGTCTCTCAGGATTTTAGTTTCAAACCATTGTCTGCCACTCCGGACTAATGCAGCTTTATATACTTCACTCATCTCAAGAGAACATTATGAAGAACTATCAAGTGTTCACAGGTTCCCAAGGGACTTTTTCCTATACGCTTTCAGCAAGTGATACATAACCTTAAAACAAACACTTTCTGTAAAGAGACGAGCGCCAGGATTTTATCCCAGGAACCAGGACTGTAAGACTCAATCCTAAGTCACTAGGTTATCAGTGCTATTACTTATTTTTATCAACACATATGTATATATATTCGGAACTATGTATAATTACACAAGTGTAAAACTATCAACGAATGGTATACTCAGTAATTAATGAAAGAAAAAAACTATTATCTCATACGCTCTAAGATTACGTGAAATAGCCGTGCTACGTACTAGCTATTATTTTTTTCTGTATTGTAATAAAACTCGGTGTGTGAATCAACGACATTCTGTGAAACGTTTTATTTGAACCCTCGTATGTTACCCCAAAGCGGGAGGCGTCCTTTACAATTTTTTTCACCCTTCGAGCGTATCAGAATCTACACGAGTGTGTTTTGCTGTTTAGAACGTAAGATAAACGTGCCTTCTACGCAATGCGGTTATACTAGATAAGCTCGCCATATCTAGCGTGCTCTATATGAAATTCGCAAGAGTTCTGTCAGTGATACTTGGATAATCGTCATCTTTACAATGGGTTCACTACGCTATGATACGTTACAGACTACGGCGTGTTAAAACTTCAGACTGCGTTATAAAATTACTAATAAAAATTACGGATAAAAATTGCTAATTTAAATACTACGTGGTATGATATGAGTAACAAGTTTGATATTTGTTGAATCAAATACATTTATCGTTTTTCATAATAAATTCCTGTAAAAAATGATAAGACGAATGAACTAACTACTATAAAAAACATAACATACAATAAAATTATTAAATAAAACAACGTTAGGTAAATAGGATAGTCATATCGTTTAAAAGGAAATAAAACGTTGATACCGTAATTTAAATTAGTAAATAATCGTTTGAATTACTAATATAATGCCGCTTATATGCCACTAATAAATTAAACTTTCACGACTGTTGAATAATAACGCAATGACTGTACCAAATAGCGAGTACTACATTACATTTACGTAATTATTGATAAGCAGCCGCACAATGTCACATTTACATCAAAGTTTTACTCAGAGTAGGTTAATTTTGCCACAGTATTAAATAGGAGTGTATATTTTAAATTAGCAACAAGTTACTCTTCACTTTAACAAGTCGTTCCTATATCAAACATTATAGAGGAAACCACTTCTTAAGTTCGCGTACAAAGTGGGTTCATAAATGATATTCAAACCAAGTTATACACGTCAAACAGATTGTGATGTTATTAACTTATTGTAATTATGTTTCGTTTTGTTTATTGTTATTTCATTGACTTTAATGTGTTACAACTACCCTATCGAATTGGGGCAAACCTGTTATGTTAGAGGTAGTAAATTATAAGAAATAAATAAATAAATAAATGGTTTCATTGCAATTCACGTCAAAGGAGACTTTTAAGAAATATATAAGTTGGTTCTGCTCCTTGTACAGTAGGTAGAGAGATTAAGCAGAAACAACGACAGTAAAGTACATTTCGATTGCTTAAAACGTATACCTAGATAATAATATAATAAAATGGTAGTAAAATATAGTAAAATCGTGGTTTGTTTATTTGACATAGTTGTGTGACATACTATAGATGATGTAGGTACCGTTTGACGTAACACAGAAACCAGTGGATTTCAGAAAATCAAAAGGAGCGGTGGAGTGTTACCTACTGTTGTGTAGAAAAATATTGTATGAAACGGCTACAATGCTTTGAGTCCAATTGTGAGGATCTATGGTGCGGTTAGAAAGCCGCGAGAATCGTGGAAGGGCTATACTGTTTTACTCATGTGTTGTCTACTCACCGCCTCCCCTGCAAACGCTTATACGAGTGCTTTAAATAATTCATATTCAGCATGAATACGGTCCTTGAGTCGAAAGTAAGGCGCGATGGCGAAAGTTCTTGATAATAATCTTAGTAATTTACGAGTAACAAACGATGTGTAGGTATATTCTCTATTATATAGTTTTCATCAGCATCAATTCAACATATCCAACATATCCTTTTCAAATATTTAAAAAGGAATCGTAATCGTGAATATATCCTTTTGAAATATTTAAAAGGATTCGTACAATACAAGAGCATTTCCCGAATGTTTTGATCAGTACGATGCTCAAGTGTTCGGCATACACTACGGAGCCTTTTTCCCATTTAATTTAGAATTTCACCTGTTCACGTTCGTCTTCGCTAATTCTGCTAATGGATATCGAGTGAAACCACTCTCAACCCGAAGGTTTAATCGAACTGAACAGGGTGAAGAACCATGACTGTTTCAGTATGGGAGCGTGTACCAGAAATAGTGGAATACAAAAACAACGTACAGTGTACAAGTACTGACTAATAAAAGTTCATTCCTTCTTCCGTTCTTAAGTTCTTGCGTTTGTAAGAACAAGACATTATACTTAAGAATTTGCTTTTAATATCTATCAGATGTTTGTGTCTAGACGTACAGTTTACTAGCCAATTTTTATTATTTTTTGATTGGCATAATATAATTGAATTTGAATTAATCAGTATTATGACACAATCAATGACGAATTAATGAATTAATTATAAAAAAAAAATTTGAAAAATAATATGTAGAGTATTAAGCCTTATATGGATGTGAAGTCTGAGACTTGTCTGTCTGTCTGAGTCTGAAACCGGATACGTTTAAAGAGGAAACGAAAACGATATTACGTCAATATTTGTATATAACTCTATTAAGCACTTAAACTTATATTTAATTTGTGACACTAAGCGAAGTGTCTATTATATTTTAAGTGTCTTAACTTTTCCGTCTGACTCGTTAGTCGAATTGGTTGTAAGCGCGACTACCGATAGAAAAGTTCTGTGTTCGATCCCTTGGTCTGGTACTATTGGAATTTCACTCTCTTCCCACTCCATAGTGGAACCGAAAATGAAGTGGAGAAACGCGGGAGTGTACTATACTCTTCTGGCTACATATCTCTTCGGAAATTACATCCGTAATGTTACGTTTATCTTTTCAATCTATCTACAAAAGATAAATTTGAGGCTCAATTAACGAAACCATCGTGGGTTTTTGGTCCCTCTAATCTAATGGTGACAATGTCGACGAAAGATGTGTAGATGAAATGTAGTAAAGAGATTTTTGATATTCAGGTATGTATTGTGCCATGAAAATCTAGAAAGTCTTTTTCGTGTAAATGCGGGCATACGTGTTTCCCGGTATTGTATCTCTACCCTCAATGAACAAACAACATAGTTACCCTCGCAGGTTATGCCCCATAAAACAGCGAACACGATTACACTTTTGGACATAAATCCCACCACAACTTCATTATCAATTTTACAATAAAAATGTTTAATAATAAATGCCACCGCTGCGGTGTTGTATACCCTTTATTAAATTTTCAATCAAGCTTTATTACGATATACCTAATATATGAAATGTACTTGTGAAACGACCAGGGGCCGTGAGGATGGGTGAGCAAAATGACTCAATATGCGAAACCTTTTTATTATATGAACAACTATTTGCTGTTCCACCTATTTATTAATCTGACAGCTCAAATATATATTTATATAAACTTTATTAACCATAACAATATAACACTTAAGGGACAATTGGCGAGCTTAATGCATAAAGAATTATTTGCCAACCAACCAATAGATTAAACAGATATATGAAAAAGCGATACCTCACTAACCTGTAGAAAATATACTCATATATGCTCAGATAATCATAAAATACCCATATAAGCACATAATTAAATGCATATGCTTACTTAAGTTAATATATACACCTCATCATCATCAGTCTATTTCAGTCCACTGCTGGACATAGACCTCCCATAATGAGCGCCATTGCGCCCTGTCCCCAGCTTGCCGCTCCCATCGTGGAGATTATGGACTTAAAACCCTCATGAACAGGCATAATATAAACATACGTATTTTAAATAAATACCCAAAGGTCGGAGATAGCACTTAATATTGCAATAAGAGCGTAATTCATATCTATTACAATATATTCAGTTGACCGCTAGTATACGCCAGCCGAAATGAATGTCGCCTGTGGGACCATAAATCCTTTAATATTAAAATTAGGTTGTGTTGACCGAAGACATGGGTTTTGAACGGGCCCAGCACAATATTTAGAGATTCTTATAAACTCGTATGTGAAGTGAATTTGTTAAAATCCTCTTTATATCCTCTGTTGGCCATGAGTGTTTTCTGTGATGGCGAGAGGCTGGACCATAAACTAGAATGGTGCTCCAGTTACCATGTATGTTATCAGTGGGAATGAGTCGAGGACACGTTTAATCATTAATCTAATTCAAATTATTAGAATACAATAAACAAAAGAAGATACATATGAACCTATGAGATATACCTACATGCCGAATGAAAGTGAATCTTGACAGACGTGGTACATTTTAAAAATAGATATCCACAGAAAAATACATATGCTACCGTATAGTCAGTATTATTAACTTTCACAATACTTATTTCTACTAATTGTATAATTGGGTTCTATAAAATTAACACAATTGCGAATGTCTTATATGTTGTATCTTTAGTTGTCGTATTGCGAAAGTAAATCTCGTCTAGAAAGTTAGAAAACTCGATTCATCAGGTATATTTATTACGAGACATTTCATGTGGTCTCAACGCACTAGAGATGAAGTTGATAAGATAGACAAGTATAGATAATTTGCATGAGAATTAACAATGTAAGTTTTTTATATGTATTTATATGTATTTTTTGTATTATAAGGCACAGTGTTTGATAAATAGAACGACATAAATATTTTATATTGCAACGAAATCCCTTAACGCGACATGCGGTAACTTTTGGTTAAAAAACATTTCATTTGTATTTATTATCATAAGGTAATCTCACAAGAACATTGTTAAAAATGTTACAAACGCCAATTGCGTTCCAACTCTTACCGTTTGTTCTATTTACAAGCGAAAGCAATACTGAACTCTTCTGTAGGTACGGTATTTCATTACTCGAGTCTTAACAATGTTCAGATATCTACAAAGTGAAAAAAATTACTCAAATAAGTACAAATCTTCAAAAAATGGAATGTTTTATCAAATTTTGTGTAGGACCTACCTATCGCTCGAAATGAAATTTGAGGGTAAAAAGTATACATTTTTTTTCTTGTTTGTATTAATTTATCATCGCTATGATTTCAAAAGCGAAATTAAATTATGGCGTAAGTAGTATTAGCCTCATTTTTGTATAAAAATATTACCGTCTTTTATGCTTTTTCTCATTATTCTATATTTTGAGTATAATTTTTAAATTAGAAGAAAATTGTACAGATATTCTCAAACTTTTCTTATGAAGAAAGTTCAAAGTATAACCCAAAAGAAATATGTTAAATAGTCATAAGCTTAATACGATAAGAAGGCTTATGTGATTCGGCGAAAGGGCCGTTTATCGATATCAAGGTTCGAAATGCCGCTGTGTATAGAAATGACTGTGTTGCGACATCGCCGTTCACGTGGACCAGACCTGGATCATGTTCATTTTGCTTCAACTAATATAATATGTAGATAGTATATTTAATGTTATATATCTATATATCTTTATACAGGTATTATAGGTAAATGTCATTATACATTTTATATACCGAACGGAGATTCGACTCCAATTCGATAAGCGGCACTAATGTTTCAAGAATATTGGAGATTATTATTATTACATTATTAACAATTAAGTCAAGATTTAAGATCGTTTTACAAATTATGCGAAACCTTGTTCATATTTAAGCCCACTAGCATTGGAAATAGATAATGAGTAACGCTATTTGTATATGTCTGAGTACAGAAGCCGTATTTCATTTACTATAACGTTATTAAATTATGAATCAGATCGTTGTTCACTCATTTTAATATCGGCGGCAATGACCGCAGTTACAAAATTGGTGGATTAAAATTTAATATTTATCGTATCTACGAAAGAAAAACATCTTATGGACACTGTTGCGACCACATGACCACTGAAAGAGGTCTATGTTTATCTGTTTACTATGTGTTTAAAAATAATGGATTTGCATAAAATAAGTTATATTTATGCCAGAAAGGAGCTTCGTCTTTGGCTTATTACCTTCAAACCTGTTCAAGATTGATTATACAAAATTTATATATCATCTTGATTTTTTTAACTTTTTATTTTCGCCCCTGTATTGTCTTAGAAGGCAGTCAGAAGCGTGTATTACATTACCACGGTTTACATTAAATTCTAGGTCCCATCATAGAATAGGGGGTGACCCTATTGGCATATGTCGGGCACAAATCCAGGGTCCGAGGTATTACATTTTCTAATTTAGAAAAAACAGACTCGGCCCGATATTACTCGACCCGGGAGTCCAACCTAGAGCCGCTCGATCAACAGCCGCGTTAGCAACCACTCGATGATCAAGACAGTCAATCATCTTAACTTTTTTAAGTGTTATGTTATGTTTAATGCTGTACATAAAATACGCTTATCGTAGTATTATTTATGATATGGGGTTCTTCAAAAAGGCTTTAACAGAGTCTTTCAGAAC
>DWFV01002222.1:0-10123 GCA_018246775.1 Parelbella machaon machaon | reverse complement strand
CACGGAGACGCCGCCGCCGGGCTCGTCCACCACGATCGATAAAAAAAACGAGAAACCCGCTTACAGCTACAACGCGCTCATCATGATGGCCATCCGCAGCAGTCCGGAGAAACGCCTCACGCTCAACGGGATCTACGAGTACATCATGAAGAATTTCCCCTACTACAAGGAGAATAAGCAGGGCTGGCAGAACTCTATCCGGCACAACCTCAGCTTAAATAAATGTTTCGTCAAGGTACCGCGGCACTACGATGACCCCGGGAAGGGTAACTACTGGATGCTGGATCCGTCATCGGATGACGTGTTTATCGGAGGCACGACTGGGAAGCTGCGGCGCAGATCCACGGCGGCATCGAGGTCCAGGCTGGCCGCGTTCAAGAGAGGTGCTATCTTGCATCCCATGTTCGGTAATCCATACGCATCGCTGGTGGGCTTGTATCCGCCACTACTGTCCGTTTACGGAAGGTATGCGCTGCCAAGTCCTTTGTTAAGACTGCCGCCTCCACCACCGAATCCCTACCACCAGTTGTACCGGCGAATTCACGGCCTGGGCCCGCCCGTGAGCCCCCCAGAGCCGCAAGACCCTGACCCACATTTAGTGAAGCACAGTTGATCGAGGTGCGGTCTTCACTAGGTATCAGCGGATACCTGTCGCAAGCCGCGTCGGACTCTTTCGTGCTAGACTGTGATAGAAGAATCCAGAGTGTGTATAGAACGACTTTATCTGTAAAAAGTGCTACTGCTATTTATTTATTAACGTAAGATTCTATTTAATGAATTTAATTTAATGTTAAGAGGCTAAAATTAAGTTTATTGAACGCAATAAATCATGTTTTGGAGCAATTTGCTTATCAATACTCGTGCCGTTTTCTTCTTATTGAAATCTCATTAAGTTAAGCTGTCATTAGTGACTTAAAGTCCGTGTTCTATACTATTTGTTATTAAAATGAATATTAACTTTGGTATATTCTTTCTCATACTTTTGACCATTCAATTCATTCTTAATACAATTGCCGAAAATAAAACACTATTGATTTGAATTCTATATAATTTGTACTTTTATGTTGTGACCATTATAAAAAAACGATAGTATATAATATGTTAATAAATAAAATAAATATGCTCTATTTATAGAGACAGCAAAGCAAATAGTTGTTGAATTAAATAAAGATAAGGTTTCAAATTATACATTTTGTGTCCACTTTTATTATTATTAACACTCTCACACATAACACACAAATGATTATGAAGAAAGATTCGATGATATCAAGAAAAAACAAAGCAGTATTGCTGATATCCTCGGGATAATTATAAAATGAGTTTGTGATGAGACGTCCTAAGTTAAAAGCATTATTGGATTTTTCTAAATCAAATTTGCCAATAGTAGCGCGGAGTCTGGATTCGAGCCCGTTTTCCGTGGGATGTACAGCTGCTGCTGCTGAAAGAGTGCGGGTGCTATACTCCTACCTCAGGAGGTATACAAGAGTAATGTTAAGTTACATCTTAAAGTTCGCTTACCCTAATAATGATTATTGCCCACAGTTAAGTGCGAAACACTAAAATAGGCTCATTCTATGTTTATACGTTTATTATTATTTATGGCCATATACATATATAAATTGGAAAAAAAAAATTCTTGAATTTAAAAACAATCATTTTTGCAAAATATGAATAAAAATAAGTTATTTACAGAGAAATGGAGAAATTCCGAATACCTAATGACGAATTTTACAATCATCCTTAATGTTTTCAGTCGCACAAAAATTACAATTTTTATTGCAAACCAAAAATAGCTGTTTTTGTAAATAACAATTCTGGTAATAGGTAGTACTATGTGGCAATACTAGTAACACTAACAAGTCGTAATACCTGGGCCGCAGTTTTCTATAGCCTAGAAAATGTATTCTTAAAATAGGCAGTTAACTGTTTGATACATATTAGATATATATTATGATTAGGGTTGGAATCATTGCACACATGCAAATAATTTATTGCACTAAATATGGCTATATTATAGGCTTAAAAATGTTAATGAGTCTCTCATATTTGGTTACTGTCAGCATGCAATTTTTGAAATCAATTCTAATCAATTGATTTAATTAAACTGTTTGTCATTCTAAGCAAATTACTTATTTAACAATTTGCTGAATGGTTTTACAGATAACATGAATAAATTTATATAGAAAAAAACTATTTGGATAGTTTTGTGTGTGCCAGGAAAGCCACAACCCCCTTTAGGTACATCCATTTAAATTCAGGCGCAAATCTATAAGTTATCAGTTACATTAAAAGCGAGAAAAAAAAACAATAAGGTTCTTATTCGTACAGTCCTATACGATTTGGTAGCAGTGTTCATACGCGGCAGCTGTTGCCAGCTCGTTTGCTGCTTTCGTCCCATAAAAGACGAGCTACGGTAATTATCGTAAAACAAAAGTGATCATATTGTAAGATTGGTTTTTGATTATTCACTAAATACTTCAAAGTTACCGACTACTACAGTTCCGAGCATAGACTACGGATGCGATGATATAGAAAACTATGAAAAAGAAAAATTATGTCTATGACCGTTAAGTTTTCTTTAATTGTCGTGACTGAAAAATTTTTACGCGGTGGTTTTAACTTTAGAAAATCCGAAGTAAGTACTTCTGGAAATTAATACGAAACTATTTTTAAATATCTATAGCAGTTGCTATTTCAATTGTCCCATTTAGAACAGATTTTATGTGCCTCTGTAATTTTTATAATTTGTTTCTAATAAAAACCCGCAATGTTCGACTGTCTCTCAAACTAATCAAGTAAAAGTAAATATCAACTCTAGTTGTTATATAAAAGAGTGGATGTCCTTCAATTCACCAGGAACAAGTAAAAATAAGTCAGGTATCATTATATTCTGTATACAAATTCTCTAGAGGCCTGAATGTTTAATAGGACCCAAGTCAGTCAGCTTAGTACCTACATTAAAAAAAATTAAGTTTTTTCACCAAACAATCCTGAAACATATTCATGATCCCTTTTGATTGGTATAACTTAAAAGAGCGGAAGTCATTTCTACAACACATCAATTCTATGGTTCATGATACTTGGAATCTCGCAAATACAGAAAAATCAAAACATATCACTTCAAGAAGTTGATTAACACAAAAATATTATAGATTGAGACGTGGGGCATTATTTACGAGCGAGTTTATTAATTACAGAAGCGGTCGCGGCCTCTGTTGTGGATCGGATCGGTTATTTATTTCTTCATCAGTTCATCATCGCTGTTGCCGTCTTTAACGACATTCTAACTTAGTTCCCCTCGTTCAATGTAAAGTTCGTGTTTCACAATCAACGAGGAGTGTTTTGCGTGATTAACGATAAAATAAAAATTTTGGAATAAAAATTTACTTTTGCTTACTTCTTTAGTCGAATACAGACGTGATGTTATGTTATGAACGTTTACGATGTTCTATAATAGTATTTTTTATCATATTCAATATTAGATGATGATTTATTAACGACTACTAAGGCAGATGCCAGTTTAATTCAATCTATATAAGGTAGATATGTATAGCATTAAACAGCGAAGAAAATAATTAGACAAATACTTATATATCTAATTAAATATTCATGTGTAGTAATGTTTTATAAACAATTATTAAAGTGATTAAATTTTAAGTACTGGTAATAATTATTAATAGCGATTAAATAATAATAATATTTCTAGGAAGAAATGAGTTTTTTTTATCTCTTAATGCTTAGAGGGTGCGAAGTGAGTTAGTATGCTGATGGGAAATGTTGCTACTCGTTTTATATCTAGCCACTAAAACTTAACAAGTTCCAACTTCCACGTTAGTTCGTTTCGCGGCTTCCTCACTTCAATCCGTTATGTTCTCACGGTGAGGATAGCTTCGACTCTTTAATGTTTATGCCTATAATTATATATTTTGTAACAGTTCTTTTTTTATTTCTCTTTGTGTATCTCGTATTTACACTGTCAATTGGTAGTGAATTTTGATTTGAGAATTACGAAATTGTACATGTTATATAGTTTTTGCGTGTTCAAAATATAGCTACATTATAATAATATTATTATAAAACGAACTTTAGTCATTGGTAAGGTCAGTGTCTTCGGTTTTTTGCGAATTTGTATGATAGAGATAAGTAATAGTACTCAGTTTATTGTTTAAGAAACAAATGTGTGCACATATTTGTGTAGGTAATATGTTCTCAGCTGTTCTATATTTAAATAGATTTGATGCCGGCGAAATGAATTTGTAACAGAATAAAGAAAAAATATGATTGAGCGTTTAATTGCGTTGGAAATATCTAAATATTTATTGAGAAGCGAATCGACGAGCTCTGCCAAATGTCGTTTGCTGAAGCTGACAAAAATTAAATGGCGGTGCACAGCGTTGCCAACAAAAACATGTCACACGTAACACGAAACCGATATAATCCGAGAGCCCGGCCATCGCTCATTCGACACAAAACATCTTGCGCTAGAAATATTGTGAAAAGCTGCGCCGTACGCACCTCGCGATAAATCACGGGACCATCTTGTTTTAACGTTCTCGAAGATTTTCCCCACCACAACAATCGGCACCGCGACAGACGATAAACAACGCGCGGACTAATCCGCGGATTAGCGCGAGGCGACACAAGCGGCGCGCAGCGGGACTTTCTGGTAAATAATTGTAAATCTACGTCAAAACGCAACGACAAAAACATATGTTAGAGGATTACGGGTCGCGGATTAACCCGTTTCGTCCTGTTTTATGCGCTCGCTCCCAGTGACAACACCCCGACGGACGATCGAGCTAATCTCGGTTATATATGGTAACGTCGCGTTCGGATATCGGGAATCGGGCCCTAAATATGGCTTTAACTGTTTTTGTTGGCGGCGCAAGTTTTTCCTGTCTTTTACGTAATTGTGTTCGAATTAGGCGTCGGGCTCATTTGAATTTATAAAACAGGAAACCAGTTCTATGTCGCTTGTCAATAATAGCAAACACCGGTATTTAAATATTCTATGACTTTTAAATATACATATACAGTATGCCGTTATATTTTTACTATACTTATGATGTAGAACAACAATAGTGAATATAATCGAGCGAATATATATGTTATACCTAGCTGGTAAGTAATTAGAACCATGGCTGAAGGAATGTGGAGGAATACAAAATTCTTAACCCATTCTTTGTGGATTGCTAATCTTTTGGAAACGAGCTTATTGAGACGGAGTCCAGTCACCATACGAAATATTCATAGTTCACCCATTCTCCCTTTGTGGTGTTTGTTCACATTTAGTTTATTCTATACACGCATGCATTTGCACACATTGGCCTCAATGCGATTTACCCTTTAGGCGGATGTTATTCTTACGACATTGTGATCAGTGAATGGGCTTTGAGGATTTATCCCATAACTGCCATTTTGTAAATGTGGCAATAATTGGAATTGTATTCATTCATAAATATACAAAATGTCGCATTTACTTATAATATTATGTCAGATAGATTAGCTTCTACACGTCTCATGGTTTGAAGGGTTCAATAGATACAATTACTTATTTACGAAAAATATCAATTTTGAACGGATCATGAATAGATTGGGTTCTGTGGGTTTCTGTTAATATAAAATAACATCTTAGTTTTATAAAATAGCAGCAATACACCTGCAATTAATACGTCTTAATATCCGGTATATTAAGACTATAATTGCAGGCATATTGCTAATAAATAATGTAGGGTTTATTAAATAAAACTTCTTTTCATGTAACTCAAGGAATTTTTTTTATATATTTGGATCTAAAAATAATCGCATCAAGCTAATGTAATCTATCCATTTTGGTAGTTTAAAATATTTTCTACCAGCAACGTTCAGTTTCTCTATTGCTTACGTCTGCAAAACTAATTTTTTTTTTTCACGATTGAAAATTTATAACGCAAGGAAGCGTAACAGCCATACTATACCACAGAGATATACGAAATATTCTTGGGAGTGCCAAAGAGGTGATCTTTGAGATTAAAAAATGCAGTGTTTCCGAACATCGTGTTGGAAATTGAAATATAGTGTTCCGACAACAGCGGAAACTGAACGTTTATGAAGTAGAGTATATAACTTGTTAGTGTGTGGAGAGTCCGTCTTACATATCGTGTTCATTAGGCTAATGTAGCCGTGATACACAGCCTCACCGAGAGTTGTTTACAAAACATTTTCAACGCGTTATGAACTCTTCTAGTCCCTCTGATGTTGTTTCATAACATTTTAGGGGCACTCGCTTCAGAGAAATATCTGTTTATTTTTTTTCTGCAATTGTCCAACAGAAATAGTGCGCGCACCGTTTGATGTAGATGACCAATCCCGGAACATTCGTAAACAAGTTTTCGATGACCCATTTTACTTTTCTTCCTGATTTTTGTGGTAAAACGTAATTGTGAATCACCGACTAAGTTCCTGTTGACAACACAAACTGTTAAGAGCATGCTTGAAGTAATTCAATGTGAGAATAATTTTATTTTAATTAGTTACTGTGAAGTGTGCGACATTTAATGAGGAAATAAAAATTCGAAAACCTCTGTTATTACTATAATTACTTTATGGCTTTTATTACTAAAAACTTTTAATAACTACGAGTTAATTACCTATGTTTATGTTACTGATTAATTGTCCATTGCAATTAAACAATTTTTGGCAAAGCATAGACAGGCCGCCGATTTAAGCAAATTTTTATGATTTGAGATTAACTGTCCACGTCTAAAGTTTGCTGAGAACACATTTACCCTTAACTTGTTTTAATAATGACCTGTAAAATAGAGAAGTAATACCAGCGTTCTTTTTCTATTAAATGTCATGTGCGATACCAAATTACATATTTTCCAACAGTTTCAGTGTTACAGCCGAAACTTGTTTAGTGTGGTTTTTAACAAACGCCTAACGAGAACCAGTCGCGGCGGCAATATCAAAGGGATCGATTGTTGAGATCAAAGCGCGCCGCGTTAAGGTGGACTATCGATTTGCTTTCTTTTATTAATTTGATTTGTGAAAACGTTATCTGAAGAGACGGATAATAATCTCTTACTTGTCTTTATTTATTGCGCTGGTTGGATTTAGTTATTAAAGTAAATTAATACGACAATTTGCATCACGTTGCGCGTTGAAAGGAAATATTTAAACGGGTTTACATCGTTAGAGTAACTTGATAGAGATGTACAATTGGAAGGTAATTTTGTGGTTAATAGTTGAACATCTATCGGCTGTTATTTTTATTGATAACGGTTCGACTCGCCGGCATTCAACAATCATGTTTCTCGAGATTAATTATAAAATCTTCATTACTGTTGGATATAATTAAAGAAATTACTGATTTACGTGATCGGTGGTTCGAACTTTAATTTAAGTGTACCTACTTTTATGTTTTATCTCGTTACATCATGATATAAGTCAATCTTAATACCTAGCCATTTAAATTCTTTTTACATCTTAAATATTAGTGATGTATTAAGATTGTTGTAAGAAATGAGAACAATACTTTTTGCTTACACAGAAATATAGACAAAAAAGTAGTTTAATTTAAGTGTTCTTTCAAGAATCGGTAAGTCTCTTTAACTTGCTTTTATCTTCATAACCTTTACACGAAATAGCAAATCAAGAGCGCTCAGCTCTTTATAATATGCACAAAAACAATAAATGTGCAAAACAACCTCAGAATCGGGCACCGTAACCAACCATCGAGTCAGTATGTTTACGCCTGAATAAAAATGTGTTAAAATAAATATTCAAAGTTGTTACTTTTTTGTTTCGCCAATGATGGGTACGCGCCTTTACGGGCACCTGTACGCCGTCGGATTGAGATGTCATAAACAAGGCCGGATTTGATACCTTCTTAGAAGCGTGTCCGAGTCCAGCCACAAAAAGTGTTTGTGGATATTATAAATTAACTCAAACAATATACAAATACGATGCGAGCCGAGCTGTTTATATTCTTACAGTGTTATTTGGTTGTAGTCTGCTTGTGAATGCAGCCAGTGTCAAGTACTTATTTCATAAATATTACTTGAAGTTATTCTTAAAATGTCGTATATTCATAGTCTATCAATGTTTATACGGCATTTATGGAATGGTCACGAATGCGGCAAAAGAAAACACTGTGATGAAACCTGAACAAGTTTAAACCTAGGGTTCTCTGAAATGTTGTCTTAGACGTATGAATCCTACCAACACGCACTTGGAGTGCGTGGCAAACTATGGTTTTAACTATTCTCATTTGGAGAGAAGATTCGTGTGCAACTAATAGTAATTAATTTCTTTTTGAATTTGTTTATTTCCTGTTACTGATTACTCAGCATGTGGTTTACACCTATAATTGAGGTGGCACTTGCCCACGTTACATTAAATCTATATTGTATTTGTTTATGATAGGTGTTCACTTTGTTGGTGTAACTGAATGAAATAAATAAATAAATAAAACAGTGAAACGACAGAAAGATTCAAATTCAAATATCATTTATTCAAAATTGGTTCATTAGAACACTTTTTGTAGATACGTCAAAGTGAAACTATTGATAATGAAATAGAGGGATTGATGATGAAATAGAGGGAATGAATAAATTTAAAAAACCAATGTTCGTTGTAAACTCATTTTTTCTTCCCTTGTTTTAATGTGTTTATAAAACTATGCACATTTTAACTATTGTTGATGTTTGCTCACATTGTGCATTTTTATGCAACGGCATCCTAGAAAGCTATTAGTAAAGTTAATCGAAAAGTTTGTAAAATTAATAAACGTTTGATAAATAAAACAAATTATCTAAATAGGCTTCCCTTTTAAATATTTTAATAGGGTACATTTTCCTCTCTTTGTCAATTCATATGTGCAACATTAGAGTTTTAGTAACAAAGGGAGAATCCATCCGTCACTGTAGATACCTGAATAATGTCGAACATGTTTGTTAAACTAAACAAACGTGTATCTATTAAAGTATGGCACTTTTGTTAATGTACATTTAATTAGTTTCCTGACATATTGGTAACAGTGTGCAATATGAGATCGATTTACAAAGTTAATATCATATAAAACCATTAATATGCATTTATGTATGTACATTGTTTACTAAACAAATAATCGAACTCTCATGTGTAAACCTATTGTCTTTTTCGGTCTCTGTTTTCGCAGGTTAAAATACGCTCCTAAGTTGCGGTAAAAACGCATTCAAGAGCGGATGACCAATACTATCAGGGATTGGAATTTACGCAAGAACAGATCAGCATTTCCAGATCAGATAAAGTTATATTGTTTGGGGTAATTATGGTATCGCGTTACCCTATATCGTGTTACGACTGTTTTAAAATATTTGCGCACAACACAATCGTAAGAAATCGGATATTTTCTCTGAACGATTAGGGATAATTACTGACTGAATGATTTCGGTTGGACTGAACGAATCTACGAATATTGTTCATTTGTGATTTTTTTTTCGTCAAACGCATGCATGACGTTGTATTTGTCGATGCTTACGTTTTTATTTGGCGTGTGGCCTTACAAAATAAATGATTTGTGAAACTTGGAAAGGAAAAATTTATCAACATAAATATCATAGTGGCCATACGTATTATCATCATCAACCTTTTTAAGTGTTATTGTATTGGACACAGGTCTCCCCATAGAATTAAAAGACTATGGCCCAAGTCTGCAATGCCAGCCAAACGCAGGTTGACAAACTTCAAATCGCTTAGAGAAGATGCAAGGTGTGCAGGTTTCTTCGCGATGTTTCGCTTCACAGTTTCAGAAAGTGTTAATAATAAACAAACTGTGTTGGACTACATCAGAGCTTAGAATTTTAAAAGTAATTTTTTTATGTTAAATTTTACTTATAGTCAATAGGGATAGGCCGAAGGGTGCAGCACTTCTACCTTTCATCAGTTATGTTACACCTCTCATAGGATAAACGGTGAGATCATTTCCAGACACTAGGCACAAATCCGGACTCAGAGCTGCTACCAGGGACTTTTAGTTAAGAAAACCTAATAATTTTTTACTCATTAATAGCTAATACGCCCCTGTAAAAATAATTTAAAAGTGATTAATAGAAAAATAAACAGATCGAAATATAACGTTTGTAATGAATACCAACTATTT